>JANLJB010028903.1:0-12493 GCA_026212285.1 Bursera cuneata | reverse complement strand
AAAAAAGGTAAATTCCTACTTCATCTTAAAACAATATTTTATTGGGTGGGACCATTTGCACCCTTTTTTTATTAATACACCCACTTTTGTATTAAAATTTTTATTACAAAATTATCCCCAAATAAATTTACAATTAGATACATTTAAACCTAGTTAACCTAAGTATTTTTTACTTTCTATTCCCACCATTACACCCACTCTCTTTCGGTAGAGTTATTCTAAAACCTGTTAATCAACATCTTGCCTATTTTATTTTATGCTTTAAAATTCACTTCAAAAACAAATTCCGTCAAAAAAAAAAAAGTTTAAATATAGAGAAACAAATAAATCTTAGACAACATTACAACACCTAAAAGGTATGCTTTTTTTTTTTAATTGCAATTAAAGGTTTTTTGAATTTGTTTTTCAAATTATAGCTTTGAATAAAACAAAAGGTAAATCATGATAAATATATATAAAAATGTTATACAGGAGGATTGATTTTGCAATAAATTTTATTGTTTGATGAACTAACTATAAATTCAATTGAAAAGCCGCTGAATCTTTTTTTATTTTTCTAGAAAAGAATATAATTTATTATTTGATGGTTGTGGATGTTAAAATGATGGGTTTACTTAAAAATAAATAAATATTTATAAGATTTTTTTTTAATAAGGGTCATATCTGATTTTAAGGTAAGTTTATAAGGAAAATTGAAATATTTTAAATTTAAGGAGGGGGTTTATGAAGTAAGTGGGTGTGTCAATAAAAAATGGGTGTAAATAGCCCCACCCTATTTTATATTGGTGTACCTACTGTCAAGCCTTTTTTTGGCAAAATAAAAATGGGTGTAAATAGCCCCACCCTATTTTATATTGGGTAAATATTTAAGTAACCTTGGATTAAGGCTTAATATCATACATAACCCATATGTTCTTCAAATTGTAACCCTACCGTTAACAAGTTCTCTTTATTTCTCTCTCTCAAAATTTTCTCCATTTATTCGACCCAAATGATGAAATCTTAATTTTAGGCGATACTTAAAGGCAATGGAGGAGTTAGAAAAGGGTTGAAATTCTTTGATCTTGTCCTTTCCAGTTATTCAGCACAAATCAATTAATCACTACGAATATGATGAGGGGAGAGCGTCACGTCCGATTCGGACTCTATTTGTGACCTTTTCTCGTATGTGCAGACTGAAATTTTTTATGTATCAACGAGTTCAGTCGTTAAGCGTCACGAGTGTACAAGCTTGCACAGGTCTTCTATAGCAGCCTGTTACCAGAATTTCATAATGAGTTAATTAAACGGATTGTATGAAATGTATTTGGAATTTTGTAGATTATGAAACAGTCTCTCATGCCCTCAAGTGCTTAAAAATCCCTTATATCTAAAATTATTTATATTAAATTAATGATTCCCAAGTGGATGGTTGGATGATGTAATGGATGATAGTGATGTGTATCAAGGTCCGTGCATAATGGACAACTCAACAATCACAGTCCTCTATATAAGTTTAAGATCTTCTCTTACAACTATTAAATGTGGCATAACTCAATAATCTTCTGTTCGAATGAGACATATGATCAATGGTAGAGCCGAGCGACCAAGTTTCGAGGGGTCAATTTTCATTATTTTTATTTTTTTAAATACAAAACAAAAGAAATATTTAATAAAAATTTATTTTTTTATTAAATAAATCCTAATGATATATAAATTATTAAAAATAATAAATAAAATAACGTTTTGAAATGCACTCATATTGTAATAATAAAAATTTTAAAAAATAGTGACAATTAATAATAAACAATTAAATTAATATACATGGTTGTTCTAATTACTAAAAAGAATAAATTTTATTGCAACATCATTTTACTATTAATATATAATGTGATTCTTAAGTAAGACTAGTGATAATATATTAATACATATTTTAATAATAAAAGATTCATAGACCAAACATGAAAATATTTGATATTTTTGTTTAAGAATATAGTCTATTTTTTGACAATAAATGCAAGCTTCCAAATTTTAAATTTAATTTAAAAATAAAAGATAAGTTAAGACCCATAATTTATATAATTTAATTATTATTAATATTTAAATATGAAAATATTCTAACGTTGTGTTTAGTGGCGGACCCATGATTGAAGTTTTGGGCGTAGAGTTGTAAAAAAAAAAAAAAGCTAAATTTTATGCATTTCTCTGTCATTGTTCAACAGTCAATAGAAACACGGTGAAAAGTTAGAATAAAACTATTATTCCATAAATAAGTTGAAATGCAATAAAGAGAGAGAATTTGATATATTCAAGAACGTGAGTGACTTTTCTTTATATACAAAAATTTCCTAATTAATAAATCTTTGTAGGAGATAATTTTTGCCATTGATTTAATAGAGAAGAACGATTTTTACCCTAATATGAAACCTTTTATATAAGAGATTCTTATTTAATTAGAAATATTTTTTTTCTATTTAATTGAAGTTTTAAAAATTTAATTAATTAAACATAATAAAAACAAAAAATTTGTGAATCCACCGATTTGAAATATCAACTATATCGTATTCAAATATAGTTGTACATAAGATATAGAGAGGCCGAAAGAGGAAAACCGAAAAATATAACACTTTATCAATTAAAGAAATTTAACAATTTTTTTAAGTCTAGTGGTGCCTAGCCCTGAACGTAGGTCCACCACTGCTTGTGTTTGTTGTTGTTACAAAAGTTGGCAATTTAGAGGAGAAAAAGACAAGCAAAATTAATTGATAATTTTTAACTTCTTCGTACGTATTGGAATGGTTTTTTTTTTCTTCTTAAAGTTAAAGAACCAAATTTATGATACAGAGTATGGTGGGGTGAAGTGAAAGAAGAAATCAATGTCAAAAAATGAAAATGAAAAGAGAATTTTGTAGTTAAATGGGAAAATTAAATTTAATTAGTATTTTTTGGAAAACAAAAGACATATTTGTATTTAAATAGGAAAACAGAAATTAAATTAATATTTTAATAGAAAAAACGTATGAGAGAGTATGGAAGTTACTTTAAAGTGGGAACCATTTAATTCAAAATACCTACGTATATCAAACTTGAAAATTTCATGATATTATATCTGTGCACATTGAAACTATTTAGCATATTTAGTATCTTTTTTTTTTAAAGTTGGGTGGGGCCATGGTGAATTCAGGCTTGAACGTGGCTTTGCTTAGGGTTTTTTTTTTTTTTTTTTTTAAGTTGGTTGGGGCCACGACCACTTCAAACCTAAATGTGTCTTTGACCTTGCACTGAGTGTGCATCATGGTCTGCACATCACCTCATATTGTCTTTGTCTGAAGCCCATGTTCTCACATTAACAATTTGTGGGTTTGACTCTGATACGTGGCTTCGTCCTTGCACGTGATGTGCATCACCTCATTTGGTCTCTGGCCAAAGCCTAATTCCTCATATGCTGATAGTTTGTGGATTTACCTATGATATTATTTTAGAATAATGTATCCTAGAGCATCACATTATATACAAATATTGTATTTGTATATTTATTGATTTATGTAATAAAAAGAAATTACACTTTTATCGTCATTTGTAATTGGATTACTTATTGTTTATTATATGTATGATAAAAGTCTTTATGATTAATATCGGATTAATATAGATGTGAGACAATATTAATCTACATAAGATTTAATCATTAAAATTGTCTCTGATCAAAATATTATCGAGACAAGACATCAATGATACGGTAAAGACTAATATTATACTTATACGGGTTATGGAAGTGTAACCGTATATTTCTCACATATTTAAATATTTGATATTTAAGCAGACGTGATATGGAAACATTGTCAGCTGTTTAAAATGAGAACCTATTCGTTGGACACGACCCACATGAAATCTTAGTGTTTGTTTACTTAAAGTGTCTCTAGGAGGTCTATCCGGGTAGGTTTAAGTAATTCTCTGACCTGAGACTTACACTTTCATCTTATATGCCAATCAGTATGCTTTGATATTTGGCGTCTAGAATCCTAACAGGTTTTACATATACTTGTGATTGAGTGTATCGAGAACCATTTAGGAGTAAGTATAATGTCAAGACGGGACATATCACTTTGGGTAAAAAGAGATGATGTCACACAGGATACAATGACAATTATTCTAAGGATTGCAACTATCAGGATGATATGAATAGGTCTTCATCTCCCTAGTAAAGAGAATTATTGGTTTTGAAATCCAAAATATATGTCGTTCTCGGGGGAGACACATAACCAACCGTAGGCCTCATACAGGGGCCCAGGAATAAAATTTAGGGGGGGTCAAAGGTGATGCAATAATTATTCATGCATTCTTAAGTTTGGTTATGAGTGGCACTTCAGACATAAACATTCAATCTTTCTTTCTTTTTCCAATTTGAAAACCTTTGACCAACAAAGTGATCACCACCTCCTTTATTACGAACATCTAACCTACAAAGATAGCAATAAAGATAAAATTCTGCTTCTTTCGCATCTTTCGCTATACTATATTCCAACCATTAATCAAATTCACCAAACCAAGAAACAACAAATCTTCTTAAGAATCTACACAAATCTCTAAAATGAAACTCATGATCTTTAGGTTGACAAGAACCTCTTTTCAAATAAACTCTTCGGGGACGTAAACCAAGATCCATAGAAAGATCTCGCAAATCAACATCTACATTTCTTCTTGAATCACCAATATTTTCCTTTTGTTGAGATGATGAGATCATTATTGTAAATTTAGCTAATTAGCCCTTAAATTTCAATTGTATATTATTGTTTAATCTCATATTTATTAATTGAAGTTACATATAGTGTAAATTAATTCTAATGTTATAAATCAAAACAACAAAAGAAAATTAATTCTAAAAGGTTTAATCTTTTTTTTTTGTTTCATCATTTTTTTCCAGTAAAATTATTATGATAAGTGGGTTGGTAGATGATAGATCAAAAGTTTTGGCTTTAATAAACTTTAGAAGAAACTTATTATGTTTTAAAATTTTGACAATGATGTTTTAAACATTATGTCTTACTCATGAGTCATCTACATACAAATAGAATATCATAACTTCAAAAATAAAAGAACATTGTAATTAATTTGATGATAACCAAACATTTGATAGAATCTGTTTCTATTTTCTTTCAAAACATAAGAGATTATGAACGAACCTATCAGTTATAGAGATTTTTTCATTTCAATCGCAAACATGGATGTTTTGTAGAAAGGAGGCAGAATGGACGCTTGCTGGGTTTAATGGTGGTAGAGGCATATGGAAGAAGGTAATTTATTTATATAAGGCAATGATGTCTTTTTTGTAAATTAAAAATAATTGATATTAATTAATTATTATATAATTTAAAAAAGAGGAAACAGGTGAAACGTTTTTGAAGAAAAGTGGATTTACAAAAAAAAATCTCAAAACACATAGTCTGGAGAGTTACGCAAAGCCAAATGTTAAACATAAAAATTAAGAAGGGAGGTCAAAGGAGAAATAATAACCAAGAGGGGTCTAAGTGTTAGAATATGAAACAGAGGAGGTCAGTGGGAATAAAAGCCAAGTGGGGTCACTTGACCCCACATGACCCCATGTGGGTCCGCCACTGGCCTCATATATGATATCCGACATATGATTTAATTATATAGAACTATATCTGACAAAAGTTATACTCATCTTTCGATATAACCAAAGAGTTGGGTAGGCACAATGCTTTGCTATAAGCTAACCATGTCTTGTAAATAGGTACAAATGCGGTATGCTTCATACGCATATACGGATAGTCTAGTAAACCCGATTTACTATCAACATATACAGAAACTTAATGGGTCAATCATCGAAGACTCACCGATCAAAAATTGACATGAAGGAATGAAATGGAATTAATTTATAGCATTAAAGAGATAAATCAAATTAATTTAGAATTAATGAAGTAAATAAACTTTATAGAGAAAATTGGATTTCTCTACAAATTTATTTATGGGTATTTAAACATATTAGATATGTTAATATATTTATGAAATAGTTTATTGGACTTAGATGTCCATATGGGCTTTAAAAGGCCAAATGGTATTAATTTTGGAAATTAAACTACATAGACTTAATGGTATAATATGGTTAGGCCCAATTGCATTTTGTTTATAAATTGGATTTAAAGAATCAAAAGCCCAAGCCCATTAGCCCATTTTATTTGGTGGAAGGACATGCTTAGTATGAGAAATATTCATAATGGTAGATTTGGAATTTGTCAAGTAAATTAGATTAACATAAGCCACCAAAGTAATATACATATGCCATGTGTGATTTTAAAATTACTTTTCTTCTTCAATATCTCTCTCTTGGACGAATTTGAAGCTCTCTCCCTCTTGAAATTTTTTTTCAAAATTTCTCATTAACTATAGCACATTAAGGTCAATTCAAAGGTGAAGAGATATTCTAAGCCATCAGAAGAAGAACATATCACAAGCTTAGCAAGATTTGGTGGAGTTTGGAGTGATTTGTAGGAGTTGTCATACCCATTTACAAACTTTGAGTTTTATAATTGTTTCTTCAATCAATCTCACTTATTTGAACCCAATATGCATAATCTTTGTTGAATTTATATCTTACTATTGAGTAACCAGGTATCTAAACCTAAAAGACTAGCCCATTGAATGAAAGAACCAATCATCTTACAACTCAACATTTCGTTATGTAGCTGCACCATAACAAAAAATTCATTTAAATAAAAAGATTTGTTGAAAATTATTTTAGAAATTTTTCTTTTTTTCTAGTTTGGCATGAAAGAAGATATCATATCTTTGAATTTCATAATTCTGAAGGGGTCGAAGTCGAACCTCTCCAAGACCAAATTCTTAAAGTAGTTTAATATGGCCCCACGGGCTGTGCCGGCCCTAAAGATTTTGTGGCTGGAATCACGTGGCTGTTAAAAATCTTCCTAACATGGTGATCTATTGTCAAAGTCGATTCAACGTATTTGTTTCTTTTTCTGCCATCTTTTTCTATCAAATTTGATAGAGTGGTGTTCCAGAACCATAAAGTTCCATCCATAGCTCAAGATTTAAAAGAACATAAACATTACAGAAAGTAAAAGATTTTAATGGAGTATTCTTATAAAATGCATCCAATATGGGACTCGATAAGCAATCCCCTCCATTTGAAATCAGAGGCTTATCACTTTAGAAATTAGGTTTAGTTATGATACCATTTATTACAATATTACAATATAGAGAAACATGATTTATTTTTCTTTACTTCTTTATTTTATGATTACCTTGACATCAAAAATTTCTAGTTTTATCTCAAAATGGAAAATATATTACTACATAAAAGTTTACTTCTTCCTTTTCACTTATACAAGTCAAAAGAAAAATTTATTGTCTACGTCTAACAATATATGTACCAGTTGGAATTTTTTTTTTAAAACCTAAAGTTGTATAACTACAGATTTATTTTGGGTGAGCAAAAGAAAGTTTAATAGTCTCCCCAAAAAAAAATTATTAATATGTCCAGCTGAATAGTTAGGAGGAAACAGTCCAGCTGACGGCCCTCTTGTATCTGCCTATAGGTGGACCAAAGAAAGTTAATATATATTAGAAAACATAAATTAAACATTATCAATGGTTTTTCCCTTTAAAATTTTTTATTTATCTTCTTTTCTAATACGAAATAATTGTTTTCTTTGTTTTAATGTTTGATTATAATTTAATTTTATGATCAATAAGAACTCAATTTCACTTAAAAAAATTAATTTATAGAAAATATTTGTATAGACGTTGTGTCCTTATCAAATCTATACCACGAATAATGGTTGTTAAACGTTGTATCACATTTGGACAGCAACAATGCATGATGAGATATTAATTAGAAGTGGAAACTGAAAACTTTTTTCTTATTTTCAACCTAGCTACTAGCTAGAAAGTGCAATGACGACGAATAAAATATATTTTCCTAATGGAAAAGTCATGTGAGCTTTATGGAATATTCAATGGAGGAGAGACACAAGCAACCTGTTATCGGTGATATTTCAAAAATAGTATCTCATAATGATGAATGCTAGATAAGCTCCAACCTTTCAAGACATCAATAAATGAAACAAGTGCTTCCATCGTAATTAAAGTTGGTCAAAGGTCAACCAGGCCGGGCCCAGGGCAGGCCTGCCAGGCTTTTAGGCCGGGTTAAACCATGCCAAAATAGTCTCGAATTAGATCAAGTCGGGTCGGGTCAAGCGTTACACAAAAATTAAAAGGTCTGAGCCTAGTCTTGGGTCTGATACTATTTGCACCGTAATGGAACTTCAATTATTTGTATTTTTTTTGTAAAATATAAATTAATTTTAAAAATATTTTTAATTTATAAAATTAGAAATTGGTAATTTAATTTGAAGAAAAAATCTATTATTAAGGGGAAAAAATAACCTTTTTTCAGTCAAAAAAATATTAATATGTATTCTATTAAAAAATTAAAAATAAAAWWTTTTTGCASTCTTACCACAGTGCAAGCAASTCCAGCCCAGGCCAGRCCCCTGTGCAGGCCTGAAACCTTGGCTGAGGCCTAGCCTACCTTAGGCCCAACCTCTGGYCTAGCCTACCTTAGGCCCAACCTCTGGCCTAGCCTGCACTATAGCTGGTAGGCCAAGCCAGGCCAAAAATTGGGTCGGGCTCAGCCTTTTACCATCTCTAATCACAATATATATATTTTATCCCATGTATAGTTATTTTGAATAACATGCTATCCCATAAAAATATATTGTTTACCAAACATGCATATTCATTGTTTACATATCAGCGTCAAAATAGTAGTCTATATATAAAAATGTCATTCAGTAATAATTCTAATTTAGTGGTATATTTATTATAGATAAAAATATTAATAAAATTATCCCAGAAACTAATACTCCTACTCAATATATGGTGAGGACAAGATATCCTTGTTTTGAAATACTATTTATACTATGGAGAGAATTGTTCTGTCTAACGAATTAATGCTTTCTAATGTGCCTTATTTTTTTAATTTTGAAGATAATTCAACTTAAATTCAATCTACTCTTCTTAATTGAAATTGCTGAAATAACTCTTAGGGTCCATTTGGTTCTGTAAAAATACACCTAAGAATGGAAATGGGAATGCGATATTCTCATTCTTATTGTTTGGTTGGAAAAAAAAAAAAAAAAAAACCCAGAAATGGGAATCTTATTACCCTAGGAAAGGGAATTAGCTATTCTCCCCCACCTCCCATTAATCAAACTGATTTCTGAGTGGAACCAAAATAAGAGCAAGCTTTTCACTTTTTCTTATTTGAAGAAAAAAAAGTTATGATATTTTTTTAAAAGTAAATTAATTAAAAAGTATTATAATATTTCAAAAAAGGTAAATAAATTTTAAAAAAGTTATAATATTTAAAAAAAGGTTAATAAATTAGAAAATGTTATAATATTTTAAAACGGTTAATAAATTGAATTTTTTAATAATATTTTAAAGAAAGGTTAATAAATTAAAAAAGTTATAATATTTAAAAAAGTTAATAAATTAAAAATATTATAATATTTTCTAATAAGGTAAAAAAAAGTATAAGAAAGATGAAAATTCATATTTTATGATATAATTATATATTTTTTTATTTAATACATTTTTACAAGGGAGTAATTTGAAAATTTGATATTGATTCTAGGCCTTTATAATCCAAACAGTTTCAAAGAAAATCAGATTCTGATTCCGTACTGAACCAAATAATAGGAACGAATAACAATTCACATTCCAATTTCGTTTAATTCCAATTCCGATTTCGAACCTCAAACCAAACGGACCCTTAAGGTACTTGTTGATCTATGTGCTTTGTGTTAATAGGTCCTACTTAAAGGCTTTGAACAGACTTTTTATATGACTAAAATAGCTCACTTCAGATGAGAGTAAACCACATTCAATACTAAAAAAAAATACGCTACTTACTTCTACTAATGTACCAAAATACTTACTACTGGTCTCCTATAATACAAACTCGTGCTAATAGAAAATAACATGTACGTAACGACCCGAAAATTCAAAATAGTGAATTAGGGGTGTAAGTGAAAGATTTCAAAGTTAGAAATCATAAAAGTACATATTTTCGGTATATATGGGATGACACGGACGTGGTGAGGTCGTGTATGTGAGTATTCAGAGAAATACGAGAGTATTCAAAGAAAAACGGGAATGGGACTAAAATGTATTTTACATGGGTCGTGAGTTTTTCGTCTTTAGTGTCCGATGGTGACATTTTGAGAGTCACGTCGGTGGAAAATGGATGACAATGTGTCGGCGACGAGATGCTGAGACTTTGGGATCGGGATTTGCGATCGTTGAAGGTTTAAAAAATTATAGAAATAACCCTGGAACCTAAAATCTATGTAAACTCCATAAGAGGCTAGCATTTTGGGAGAACTACAGAAAAACCCCTGTTCACTGGAGAAGATGCACTCACTACCATCTTCAGAGATGCTTCGTATTCCCGGTGAGTTAGCCGGTGAGATGGGTAGCAATAGAAAGCTCTCGGGATGTTGATCACCGTGGTGTCCTCCGTTCGTTGGAACGACACCGGAAAGGTTCGACAACGTCAACAGTGATCTCCAGTTCCTGGCGACGTCAGGCGGCACCATTGGTCAGGATTTCTTCCTCTAGACCTGAGGATCTCGGCGGTAGTCTCCGATCGACCAACCGAGGCCTGGATCATCAATAATTAGCCCGAAAGTGTTCGACAGCGTCGGCTTTTGATATGCCCCTTCCAGCCGTGGACAGGCACCACCGTTGGTCAGAACAAGTTCCTCTCGTCGAGACGAAGCCGGTGGTACCCTCCGATCATCTTTCCCGATAGTCGATCATGTTCTCTGATGAGAGAACGTGAATCACGGCTACCACTGGCAAATTACGTCGGGCCCCTCACCTTACTAGCTTGGCAGTTTCACTCCTTCTAGAATACCCCCACTATTTTAGAAGTTGATAGTTTACCCCCTATCATGTGTTTTGACAAAATGACCCCTAGGGTTTGCAAGTTAGCATTCTCACCCCCGCTTGTCTATTTAAGTATAGTTTATGAATTTTCGGTAATGCCCCCAATATGTAAAATGTCAATTTAACCCCCGATTACTGTTTTGCATGACTATGATCCCGTGACTCCAAGGACGCATCCGAGACCACCGGGACGCATGGATTTGTGATACAGATAAGGAAACAAGAGAAACGAATGTCCGGGAGTGATGGTTCAAATATCGAGGTAGGGGTTTTTGACTGTGCATTTCTATTTCCTTTTTAGTGTATGTGAATTTACTTTACTGTTGTGGCTTAGGGAATAGAGACTGTGTGACGAACGAATAGGTACTTTAGATGAATAGATAGATCGGGACGTTACGGATCGAGGCTAGTTTAGGAATCAGGTGAACGTTTATGATTGGGTCGTCGAAATGGATCTTGTGTGGATTATGGGTTATAAGTGCCACGTGGGGATGGTACGTGAGTATACGAGTAGAGTATAGGTGTTACACGAGTAACGGTATGGTATGATATAGACGTTACGTGAGCTACAGACGCATAACTGTAAATTACAGAACGAGTGAGATATGACATATGGTTGTACTTACGGGAAAATGGAGACACGAGGGATGTCTGTGAACGTGTCCGTAGGTAATGGAACTTATGATACACGGGTGGTACGCGAATATACGTGATAGAGTAATAGGATACGTGAGCCACGTAAGTAGAGAGAGGGATGAGATACGAGTGAGCCGTACGTGAGTGTGACTGTACGGGCTAGTGATAATCATTAAACGGTCATGGGACCGGATGATATGTATACGATAGAGTAATCAAGGTAAGCTCGGTATGGACTACGGGTGTACAATGATGGACGGACACATTAGGTTTGACGAGTGTACTGGTAATCCGAGGGGAGAGTTATTATAGTATGTCTAGGATTGTTGTACTATAGTGAGCTGGATCCCACTGTGTCAGGGATTGCGGTACTGTAGTGAGTTGGATCCCATTGTGTCAGGGAGTGCCACGCTATTGGTGGCCTGGATCCGAGTGTGTCAGGGATTGCGGTGCTGTAGTGAGCTGAATCCCATTATGTCAGGGAGTGTCACACTATTGGTGAGTTGGATCTGAGTGTGTCAGGGATTACGATGCTGTAGTGAGCTGGATCCCATTGTGTCAAGGAGTGCCACGCTATTGGTGAGCTGGATCCCAGTGTGTTAGGGATTGCGGTGCTATGTGTTAGACGATTTGTGCCCCAGAGCATCACATTATGAATATACGCGGTATATCAGAATAAAGGAAATTGTATGTCTTTATCATTGTAATTGGATTACGTTATGATAAATGTCCATATGATGTGAATATGAATGGTTTGATTGTGAGACACAAATCGATTCACGAAAATATTACATCATTAAAACGTCTCTGGTCGAAGTACTGTCGAGACAGGACATCCACAGTACCGATAGACTAGTATTACACTTGTACTGGTTATAGAAGTATA
>JANLJB010028902.1:0-12487 GCA_026212285.1 Bursera cuneata | reverse complement strand
TTTTTGACTTAATTTCACACACTCCTTAATAGCCATTCATTTTTCTAATCTAACGGTGAAAAAAACTGCTGAGTTGGCATAAAAAAAATCACTTTTTAACTTCTCTTTTTCATCCATAGATTGCAGTAAATGAATGGCTATTAAGGAGTGTGTGAAATTAAGTCAAGAAAATAAAGTCCCAATAGCCTGACCCTTTAAAAAAAAAAAAGTAGATCAAGCGCTAACATGAAGAATGGGAGTCACTTTTAAGAAGGGTTGGCAAGCATATGCTTTCTATATATACAAGGGCTAGGGATGTAACGCATTAAAGAATATCAATTAAATATGTCCACAAAATTTTGTAAAATATCTTTAATTTTTTTTTATAAAAACATCAGTATTTGGGTCAGCTTATCCGTACCTCGACTAATTTCACGGAACTTGTATCCCGTACCCTCAATAGATGAAAATATTTTTGAATAAATCTTTTTTTTTTTCCATTTATTTATGTAAGTCTTGTGAAGATTATTTCAAAACACGGATCATCACAAATTTATTTATATTAATCAATGATAAAAATGTTATATTATGATTTTAAGAAATTTAAAAGGTATTTTATTTATATATTTGCCTTTACCTTAAAAAATATAAGTGTTCAAACTTTAATACAGTCTACTAAAATTGACCAATCCAATATGAGTTGCAGTTAATCAATTGACTGATTGGTTTGAATTAAAAAAAAAAATTGAACTAATTGGATCGGTTGATGGATTATATGACTAAACTCAGTTAATAATTGATCCAATTAAAAAATATATAATCACAAAGGAACCTACACTAATTTAATTATTTTAATTAAAAACATATATAAATTTGGTTTGGGTGTTTCCTAATATTGAATTGGACTTGATAAAAAAAAATTTAAACCAATTAATATTGGATAAAGAACAATCAACACCACTAATTCAAAAGATAAGGAGACAGGCCTTTTCAGAAAATAGCGGGGTGTACTTAGAATTTCCCAGTGTTATTCGGCCTGGCCTATCAGCCCGGTTGGGTAAAAAGACCCGACTGTGACCCACCCATTTTATAAGTCAAAAAAGTCAAAGTCAGAAACTTATATATGAATCAAATTGGCTTCGAAAACAAGCCGGCAGGCGTCAACAGTATGGAGGAGATAGAGAAACAAAAACTAATAATTGAAGAAATCGAGGAAGAAACAACCAGCCCCAAAACAAACGGGTCTTCAAACCCGACCCAGAAACAGAAAACCGTGAAGACGAAAGTACCGGAAGTGGAGATCCACTTGTACCGGAGGGGGAAGGGTCCAATCGATGTCTTCAAGTCGCCCTTGGGCGGGTGGGAGCAGGACCAGCTGGAAGTGCGGGAAATCCTTGACAAATACGGGTTCAAGTCGGTCTACGCTTTCAGTCGTGAGTCGGGTCGCAGTGTTCCGATCCGGTTTAATCCAAGAAATGGACGGTCTATGCTTGTTTACAAAGACGGATCTGTTGTCTACATGGACGGAGAACCAAAGGTCAGTTATTTATTTATTTATTTTGTTGTTGTTTTGGTTTCCAAATAATTGAGATTCGATTGTTGAGTAACATCCCCAGCTGTAAGAGCTCTAAATTTGAAGTATTAGAGTAGGTTGAATTGAGATTTTTGAAGTCTTTTGCTGTATGCACTTGATGCTGTTTGGTTGCTGGGAAAATGTTGTACCCGGAATAATAAAAAATAAAAACTTTTATTTCCTAATTCGAATTTTCTAGCATTTTAGTTTTATTATTATTATAGTTATTGAATTTTCTGGCATTTGGTTCGGAAATTTATCCCTAAGAAAATAAGAATGATATTGGGCGTTATAAGAGGTGTTAAATGATTGTTCATTGTTCTTTTGAAGTAAGGTCTTGATAATTTATAAGAAAATGAAGGCAATCGAAAATTGTTTGATCTAATCTAAGATGGATGATATTGATTCCATTTTTCGCATTCTGCATGAAGTAGCCTTTTTGAATACTTCCTTTTGGTAGGAAACTGAGAAGTAGCATAAAAGAAAATTGTAGAGTAATAATTGATTAGAGGTGTACTAAAAAAAAATGTTATTGCAAACAAAACAATTGCTTCCTAAACCAAAAGAAGGACCTCTTTCAAGACTCAAATCTATGCTACCGTGTGTTTTAGCCGAGAAGATCATGTTAGGATCAATTTGAATGCAAACTGTTTTCAGTCAGTATCAGAAGGATGCCACTCCTTATTTTTCAATTCCGTATTTTTCTAAGTAAACTGGAAATGAAAAGGTAAAAGCATACTAAGTTATGCGAGTAGTTGACTGCATTGATCCTTGTGGTCAGATTATGTGCAATTTGCGTATCTCATCTCAAAATCTTCTTTTTGTCTTTTACTTTTAATGTTGAATGTGATTGCTATCCTCATACTTGGGTATATCCATTAAACACTATGGCATATATGGCTTAAAATTAATCTATTTGTACCTGGATCCTGTTATTTTTGCCCACTAGGCTTGCATTGTGATTATGACTTATTTCCCATTCCAGGAGAAGCCTGATCAATGCATTCCATTTGTGATTCACAATCCACTAACTTTCATTCTTAATATTGTTTGAGAGGCAAATTTTCAGTAAGGGATTGCGATTTGCGCTAACATTTCTTTGTATAGATATAGATATATATATATATATATATTTCTTTTTAAATTATCAATGCCTTGTCAAACATTGGCGTGCAGACAGAAGATTAGAGATCAACATAGAGATTAATTTTGTTCATGGGGAACATGCCTTTAATATGTACTGCATTAGCCTGTTTCAGCATTTTTCTTTGCCTGATAGCTAAGACTTTAAATGCAAACAAATAATGTTTCTAAATAAGTGCTATTTTTCTGGCATGATTATTTATGTGTTGATATTTATAATTGCAGGATTCCTTGATAAAACCTGTGACCAAGATCTTATTTGGGGTAGCAGTTATAACCATTTTGATATCAATTGTATGGAAGGAGAATCCTAAATGGTTGAAGAAGTTAAACATTTCAACTCAGAACTTCCCACCATGGATCCTTGCTTGTGTAGTTATAGTTTTTACACGCATGAGGAAGAGAACTAGAGACCTTTTAAAGAAGTATGGTTGGTAGATAGATGCCATTTGATGCGATCTTTCTGGTGGTGAGAAGCTTTTGACTGTTTGCAAAAGTTGTCAGTTAAGTTTCTGGTAATCAAACGCGACTTCTATATCATGTGTTTATTTAGCATCAATGAAGACAGTAGATTTCATTGGTAACATATCAGTAGATGTTTGTTCTTGGTTATTCTTTTCGAGGCTTTTATACTTCCTGCAAATAATGCCAGAAAATACGGTTTGCATAACTTTATCATTGTAAAGTACGTCAATGCAGTCCTAGAAACTGATTGAAATTTAATTCGGATTTCATTTTCACTGGAAGGTAAGATGAATTTGTATTGTAAGTTGGTTCTGTTTAATTCAAGTTTGGCTGGTCTAGATCAAACCTTGAATAGAAAACTTTCCTGAAATGGGCAAATTCTTTCAAACTCTGAGATGGGATGAATCCCATGGGGTTTCATCTCTAATGCTGGGCAGATTTCTATTGGTATCTTGAAATTTATCTCGGAAATACGCTTCTGGAAGTCTCTGTAGTAAAGATAGGAAGTGCATCGTATATCAACATGACGGAGGGTTTTAGAAACAAGAGGTCTTGTATAAAGATTTCCAAGAACTCTTCTAGCATAAAGACAGCCTTCTCACATAGTATGTATGTCATCTCGCATATGAGCATGCTTAATGATGTGTACATACGGTTCTCGAATTCTGTCCCAGATATCACGAAGTTGGACAATGATGATGATCTTAAAGTCATTCGAAAACCTCCTTTCAGAGTTAATGTTGAAGGATCATCAAAGATAGGATTAAATATTTTATCAAACCATTTTTCTTTTCCATATCTTTGACTTCTATGGATAAGATCTGAATCAAAGATGAGGGCAACTGGATAAAGATTAATCCATAATCAGAAAACATAGTAGGAAAATGAGATAGCATCAGGAATGAGAAAATGACCCCAATTTGTTTCTTCATAACATTGAAGAAAAAAGAGCGGATGAAATTGTATGATTGGAGTGAATAACTTGAATGAGCCAAATTCTTCATGATCTTCAGGAAAATCTTCATGTGAAGGAGAAGATGGAGAGAATTCTATTTCATGTAGTAACTTCCATACCAAGATCATAGTGGATTTAGATTTCTCATATAGTCATGAGCATAGAATATTATATCCTCAATCTCTTGTGTAATTACCTCTGGAATATTTGTACAAAACTCTTGAAAGTCTATACTTGGTGAAACATATTGAAATTCTGCTTTTGATTTTTGTTTAGGCTCCATATTGTATTGATCTCCTTGAGTGAAAACGGTGGGAGTGAATGTAAAAGACAAATGGACTATATCGTAAAAGGAAGATAACAACTAGGTTGGATTCTCCTTTTATGTGTTTGTTAAAAAATTTATATCTTGACAACTGCGTAGAACAACTTGTTAATTATGGAGTTGTAAAATGCTCGAATTTATAACCACAAGCTTTAGTCAGAGGAACTGTAGGCTCGATAAGGTTTTAGGCCCGAAGGTATTCAATTTTTTATAGAGCAAGTTGATAATGCTTTGGGTTCAATCCTGGATGGCTTGATTTTGTTGGATTTCTTTAATGCAAATGTAAAACTTTGCATACACCTCTAGAAGTCTCTGTATTCTTGATGGTATTTTTGCGATTGTCGTGCCAGACTATATAGAAAAATAGAGTACTATTGGACCTGTGAAAAAAATTGGAAGCTATTAGAAAATATACTTTGCCTCTTTAAAGAGGAGAATAACATGCTTTCGGTTGTCTCAGCATTTTTCTTACTTGATATCATAATTAAGTTTGATATAAGCACAAAATAGAATCATAATTTCTTTAATGCAAATGTAAAACTGTGCATATTGCTCCTTAAATACTAATATGACTTAATAATTCAACATTTTGTTTTGTCTAACACTATGGAGATGTGGTTAAACAATAAAAGAGTTAGTGTCTAACCATGCAAAAAATCTCTTTAAGAATTGGCTTTTTTTTTGGGTTACATTTTTCTATATTTAAAAGATCTCATTAAATCTCTTTGGGTTAATAAAATTCCCTCACATAGAAGGTTTTGTGATGATATAGACTAAGACCGTTAAAATTAACGGAACAAAATTGATGGTAAAAGCTATAATTTTTTTTCTTTAAAATATAATCCGAGTTTGAAAAGTTTATATATTATAATCTATCATATACTCGACTAATATTATTATTGAACATATCCGATACACAGTCGAACCCGACCAATATTATTGAACGTATCCGATACACAGTCGAATGTATTGGACACGTTAGATAATATGTCATCCGATACAATATCATATTTTCAGAAAGTTTATTCGTAGTTTTGGTTATTCTTTCCTTGAACATTTAACAAGATTTAAAAATAAAAAAGTGATTAAATTGTTTGCCAAATGTGATGAGGTCCAAGGAGAAAACGACAACAAAATAGCCACAGATACTAATAAAAATGGAGCCCAACTCCACTTTGGTTGGGACGGTCGTGGAGTGTCCGGAAAGTGACTAATCAGAGCTGCTGCCTTTACAGGTAAAAAAAAAAAAATAATAATAATAATAATTAGATCGAAATTGGCGCCCCCTTCTCTCAAAATACAATCGAATCTCAAAACTCATCACCAAAATTCTTCTCTCCTTTGTCAATTCTACCGTACCACCACATCACAAGCACAACGAATCTCACTTTTTCTCTCTCTGTACTGTAAACTGTTTGTTACAAGATTCTCGTTTCAGCGGTTTTGCGCCATGTCAATGCGTCGAAGAACTTTGCTCAAGGTCATAGTTCTCGGTGACAGCGGGTGAGTTTCGGTTCATTTCGTTTCTCTAGGGTTTATTATTATTATTATTATTTATTGAATTGATTGAATCTAAGGAACTGTTTTGGCCTACAATGGTACTGTAACGACGGCAACATTACCGGTTTAAAAATTTTGGTAACAAGGAGCTAAATAAAGTCTTGTGTTGGTAATGTTACCGTTTTCGGTAGTGTTGTATGAGCCATTGAATGAATCTGAAATTCTTATATTTATTTACTTTTTTATTTGAATTTTTGTGAATGTTCAGGGTCGGCAAGACGTCGTTGATGAATCAGTATCCTTGAATTGGACTAATCGTTTCGTTGATCTTAACTTTATGAAGTTTTCTTAATAAGATCTTCTGAAAATTTAATTAATTAGTTATTTGTTTATTTTCATTTTGTTGTTAGATCGAATATTATTTACTTTGAATTTGGCTACTTACTGGATCAGTGATGTTACTTGTTTGCTGTATTTATTGTTTTCTTTTATATCACGTCATTAACGTCGCTTCCCTTTTTTTTTTTTAATTGAAATTAATGTTATTTACAAGTTATATATCTGTTACTAGTTTGACTACTAATGTTAAGAGTGATATTGCTTGTAACAAGTGACATTCTATGTGGCGGAAAGTCGGTCTGTCCCTGTAACATTACCCTAACCCACCTGAGACCTGTAGTTGGTTTTATACGGTTGATTCGGTGGGAATTGGAATTTTAGTGGTTGATGGACTGTTTAATTTTATTGAAGGCTAGAAGTAGTTTGTGAATTGTGGTGGACTGGTTGTACCTTTGGTTCTTAACTGCTTTATTTAGATATGTTCATAAGAAGTTTAGTCAGCAGTATAAAGCTACCATTGGTGCCGATTTCGTCACTAAAGAACTTCAAATTGATGACAGGCTTGTCACACTACAAGTGGGTTCTCTCTCTCTCTCTCTCTCTCACTCTCTTTGGTTGCATAATGTAATCTGTAATGTGTTTTAAGGGCTTTTGTAATATTAAATGGCCATATCTTTCATTTGTAGATATGGGATACAGCTGGGCAAGAGAGATTTCAGAGTCTTGGTGTTGCTTTCTATAGAGGGGCGGATTGTTGTGTTCTAGTTTATGATGTCAATGTAATGAAGTCGTTTGATACTCTTGACACTTGGCATGAGGAGTTTCTTAAACAGGTCTGTGATGTTCATTTTCATTTCATTGAAGGTCATAGATAAGAACATGCTTATAAGGTTTGTTTGGTTTATATGAACATCTTACTAATGTTCTGAATAGTGTCGAATTTTAAATGAAAATATATTAATTATTATATATTAGTTTTTTTTCCTGATAATTTCGGCTCCTAGAGGACCTTTTGGTGTTTAAAGCTCGAGTGTAGCTGGTGTTCGCCTTTTCCTCCCTTTAAACTTTCTAAACCTGTCGAAAGCAGGATTCAATCCCTCAAATATCAGTTAATACATCTGATAAATTCTGCTGAAAATAGTTTTGTTATCATTTCTATGTCAATTATTTGATTATATTTTGATTGAAATTTCTGGTACTCATTCAGTAGTTCTTACATTAAGACACCTCTTTTGCTTGAATTCTCACTTGTGTATGTTTGTGATAAGAAACTTTTTATGTAGGAAAAAGCTTATATATTCATAGGGACAAAGATAATTTTGATAATTCTGTCTTATTTTAGCTTAATCTTTGTCAAAGTTATCGTTAGACTTTTTGTGGATGGTGAAAAGATGTCTCTGTTGTTGTCATCTTCGTCGGGATAGCTATTAAACATTTTTGGTCTATTTAATGTTTGTCTAGATACATATCAGCTCGTTATGAAGTTTCAATGACTATTTTGTGGGTTCTTTTTTTTTTTTTTTTTTTTTAATTTTTAAAATTTTTTAGTTGAGGATAGTCAAATTTTACATTTCTATTTTTATTTTCTTAGAAATTGCTCGTCTTTCTGTTTTGAATGTTGTATTCTCATCATGTCCCAGGCAAGCCCAGCAGACCCCAAGATTTTCCCATTTATATTGCTTGGAAACAAGATTGACATTGATGGTGGGAATAGTCGAGTGGTAAGAGTATGAAATTTTGTTGCTGACCAAAAATTCCTCAGTTTTTTATTCTCTTTTGATCTAATTGATGTCTCTATAGGTGTCTGAAAAGAAAGCAAAGGATTGGTGTGCCTCCAAAGGGAATATACCTTACTTTGAGACCTCAGCAAAAGAGGATATCAATGTTGATGCTGCTTTCTTGAGTATTGCTAAAACTGCTCTAGCCAATGAGCGTGAGCAGGACATGTAAGTCCATGTTTTAAATGCCTCATGTATAGCATTAACATGATTTAAAAAATGGTGCATAATATAGTCTACTTGGGCCCTCAGAAATTAGGTGGAAGTAGTATGACATTGTCATGGACAGTTCATTAACATTTAAGCACAATTAAAAATTGGATTACATAAAAACATGTACCTGGTAAACCTTACCACTAAATTCAGAAAGTGCAGAGCATGTGATCACTGGCTCTCACATCAAATTTCATTCTAATTCTATGGGTATTTCATTTAAGTAGATGAATACAATTGTTTGCTTTTAGTACCCTTTTACCATTGTCTTATTATCAGTTTAAGTAGCTTACATAGGTGTGAGCTCACTTAGGTAGCAGTTATTTGCCTGGATGATATCAAGCCCTAAGTAGGTTAACATAAGTGAGGTATACATGAGAAACGAAATGTATATATGAAGTTATTTTCTGCAACACAGAGGGTATTATTATTTTTGAACAGAAGAGAGATGAAGATTATATATTAAGGTTCTGTCATGGTTGATTTCTAGCAGTTGGGGCTGTGGATAGTCGTACTGGGTCATAGTGTCCTTTTATCTCATTTATCTGGTCATAATGGTTGCCCAAAACTGATTGGGTCAGGGGTACCTGTCCTGAATCCATTTGTCATACCAAGCCAAAAGTTTATACAGCTAGATTGACCTTTTCACCTGAATCTTGCCTTGATGCACCTTCATTAATTTCCCCTAGTTCCATATTGTTTCTCTTGGAGGGAGGAAACAGATACCTATACTCTGTTTGATTGCTGGAAAAGCTATTGAAAGAAAAAGATGGATGATCAGAAGTGGTTATGTTTGCTTTTAATAGTGGTGGTTTGGCTCTGTTTTCTTGATGTTCTTTTTTTTTTTTTTTTTTTTTTTTTTTTTTTTTTTTAAATTAAATNTTTTTTTTTTTTTTTTTTTTTTTTTTTTTTTTTTTTTTTTTTTAAATTAAAAGAGTGAAAGATTATAAATACCATATTCGTCTGTAGTGCCTAGATGTTGAGAGATTTAGTATTTTTTATCCGAGCTTTAGGGCTCTTGTTGACGTCACACGAATCATCTTGTTTTTGTCAACAGCTACTAAGATTTTACTTGAAATTTTCTGTTCTCAAAATATTTCATGACTGAGCTAGCATTTGATGGTTCCCATAAAAGCTTTGATATTACTGTATCTCTTCTTTCATTTGTTGCTCGTTTCATTTGTCATTCTTCATTTTGAAGTTCTAAAATTTAAACTGTGGGTATATATTTTCATGTCTGAACTGTTGTTTATGGTTTAACTCTGATCATAGGTTTTAGTGGTTATTATCTCAAGATGGTGGGAGTAAACAGAAGTTTCAAGAAGAAGAAATAACGGGGAGAAGAATTAAGGGAGGGAAAGGGGAGATTTGATAGAAAACTTAGAGAAAGAAATTTAGTATTTCATATCATTGCACATACAAGGGCTACACCTAATATGCTTGGACCAAAAAGCTGTGTTCATTTCATACTCTTTAATATTATCTAATTTCAATGCTTTTATTTTCTTGCACTTAACTTTTAATACCATTTTTAAAGAAATCAATGTATGAATTGAGATGTATAACTGACCTTTTTGATTCTTATGCATTTTTTACTTATAATTGCAGATATTTTCAAGGCATCCCCGAGGCTGTTTCCGAGAATGAGCAAAGAGGTGGTTGTGCATGTTGATCCGGATCCAACTCGATTAGGCTGATAATATTTTGATTAGCCTAATTCTTCAATTTTTGCAGTCCTTATGATTTTTATAACCATTTTTTGTACACTAAGCTCAACAATTGAGGCATGCTTGACTGTTGTTTTTATTTCGGGAAAGCTTCTTCAGCCTTAACAGATTATAAATTGTAGAGTCCCTCCTCGGGTTGATTAATCTGGATCCCTCTAAACTTTGGCGTGGAATTGAATGCTTGTAGTTGTTGAAATCATACATTTTGGGCATGAAATCCTGATGCCCATTTGACTTGTAGATTTATTCTTCTACGTTGTTTCTGGAGCTGAACTTGGCAACTTTAGTGTGGTGAGCTCAATAATGTCAAGCAAAGAGGCTGAGCTTTAACATATCTATTTCTGTGACATTGATAGAAGAGCGGAGTGGTCAAAGCACTTTTCACAATGTGGTTACCCTACTGGTTTTTTTGAGCCCAAAAGAGAATGCTTTCTTTAGATGAAAATAGCAATTGAGTAACTAATGGGCCCATATGCTCAGGAAAGTGAGTAAATATGAACTCCCGCTTTTTACTTTTTACTTTTATTTTTTACAAATTTAATTTTATGAATAAAATTACCAAAAGTAAAACCTACATTAATATACATAAATATATACATATATACATAAATACATATATACATACATACATATATACATACATACATATATATATATATGTATGTATATATGTATGTATGTATACATACATACATATATATACATATACATTATATATATATATATATATATGTATTTTTTTTTAATACATAATGGAGAAGTTTGTAATGGTCCAAAAATTGTTCGACGATCTCGATGATAGTTCGGTTGGTCTGTCGATTACCCACCCGAATTTGATGGGTTTTAAAAAGTCATACCTTATGTCAGGTTGGATACTAGGCCAACCAACCAAAACCCATCGGTTTGGGTGCTTGAGACCACAACTTTGCTAAGGGAAATTAATAAAACATCCCAAATAGCAGAGGGTGTTTGAAATATAATCAACCTCTTAGTTTTCTTTCATCTATCTAATCAAAGCCAGGTGAACGACACTTATATCCCTACTTTTCACTTCTCTCCATTTTTTGATTATTCAATAATGGTTCGACGAGTCAGGCAACAGTCTAGTAATGGTCCAAAAATTGTTCGACGATCCCGATGAAGTTTCGTTGGTCTGTGTCTAGCAAATTTTTTAATGACTATCCTACGATTCTGATAATTTTCTTGATGACTGTCTGATGATTTCAACGATAGTCCAGTGACAATTAGACGATTTTAGTGACTGTTCAGTTAGAACGTATTAAAAAAAGAAAGATGTGTTTATATATTATATATGAAGGATATAATATTTATAAAGTTAGAAATAGGTAAAAAAACAAAACAATTTTGGGGTTAATTAATTTTTTAAAATCACCCTAAATTTGGATTATTTTGGTTAATTTCTCCTTTGCTAATTGCTGACTAAAAAATTCGACAATTGTTGTTTGCATGACGCTTTCTCAGTGTCATAAAATGCTCCAAGCAACAATCCCCATTAGACGTGTTGGCTTTTGACGTGACTACACGTGGTCTTGGGGACGGCAAAAGTTGTGGATTGGGTGTCTCAGGTTCCAATCTTTTTGGGTACAGCTGAACTTAACCCATAGAAGTTGATAATGAGTTTAATTTTTAATAATTTATATATATATACATATAATCGATTTATAAATCTAATCCATTTATATGTATGATGTATCACAAAATTAAATGAATAAGTGCATTTTATTCAACCGAGAAACGGTAGGTGCCCTGTGCATTACAAGTAGTGTTGACAATCGGACTTGATGTCAGAAATTCACTCTATAATTGTTTGATACAACATTAGTAGTAATTAATGGACTAGAAATTGTAAATATTCTAACCGTGATATTCTTTATATTGCTAGAAACTGTTCACAATTTGTGGTATTAATATAAATGATAACAATGACAAATTATGACCAAAAAGTAACAATTTTTTGAAAAACAACTTTTCAGGGAACAAAATAAAATGAGATGGTCTTCAAAACATGATTTTGTACATTTTATTTGGAAATATTTATTCTGGGTTTTATAAATTATCATCATATTATCTCCATATATATATATATATATATATACAAGTAATGTTATGTACATAAAGTCTGTATTTTAACTTTATATTCCAACTGTGATGTGGGATCATATGAATGGTAAAATAAATATATTAATATTTATTATTTTGACTATTCTATATTCACTTTATCACTCACATAGTACCATATAGTTGTCATACAAAGTTAGAATATAAACTTTGTATATATAACATTACTCTATATATATATATATGGAATCATAATATATATTTGTACACAAATATATAAACCATTAGATTATATGAAAATCGATGGTTCAGATTACTCATGAGCCTTCAAACATTTAATGCAATATTCCATTTTCCTAATTCTCTCTCCAAGCATTAAATGTCTTGTCTCCTCTCCTAATTCTCTTTCAT
>JANLJB010028901.1:0-12484 GCA_026212285.1 Bursera cuneata | reverse complement strand
TGCTCACATTAATAGCACTTAAAGTGTAAAAACAATGATTTAAACTCTTAATAAATATACACTTTTAAGTGCTAATCACGTATCAACAATCCAAGGTAGAGAATCCTCTTCTACTCTTTTCTATTACATTTTAATCGGTGCACTTTGTGATTGTGGGTTAGGGTTTGCTTGGGTTGTGATTATTTCCTACTTGGATTGATAGATTGATATTGTATACGGGTTATTGAAGGATATTTAGAGATTTATTGTACATTTGGATTAGGAAGTTAGAAATGTGAAGTTTTTACGCAATACGTGTTTTGAGTCACGTGAGTCCCGCGGGTTTTGATGTGAGAAGAGATGTAGGATTTACTTATTGATGAATTTGTGAGGATTTGGACGTGATAAATGTACTTATGAGAGTTGTTTATCGATTGTGAGGTGATACGTGAGATAACATGTGGATTGGAGGCTTGAAGCCAATGTATGGGTGTTTTGTGTAACGGATACTGTATCGGGTAATCCTGTGTGTGTTAAAGGACCTAAGAGGAAACACTCGTGACTTCGTGTACACTGTTAGGTCTTAGATGTGCCCGTGTTTATGTTGTTGGATATGAGGAATGTGTTGTATTCTGTGTGAATACAGAGATTGATAAAGCGGTGATTAATATATTGTGAGACTAGTCTTAGACCTCATTTTGACCTGTCTGATACAGGATTTAAGGGAAACACTAGAACGGTAGATTTATCATTTGAGACTGGCCACAGGTTATCTATTATGTGCTTTCAATTAAAATGTTATAGTTTTGAGTATGTTGTAAGATTTCCTACTGGGCTGTGTTTGCTCACTCATTCTCCTTCCATAGGTACCAGAGATCAAGGTCAGACATCAGGCAGAAATATTCCGGAGCTTACTTAGAGACTTCCGGGAAAATTAGAAATGAAACCTCACTTGCATTATGTATTTTGAAACGTTATGTAAAAGATTCATGAATATTTGTATTAAATTTATGTTTTATTTATAAATTATGGAAAACCTCATGATTTTTATTTTATTTCATTTCATTTACACAATCACCTTTGGAGTTCCTGTATAAGGGATTTCGGGTCGTGATAATTATGGGCTATGAGTACCACGTATGATGGTACGTGAGGATACAACTAGAGTATGAGTGTTACATGAGTGACAGTATGGTGTGGAATGGACTTTACACGGGCTACGCACGTGTAACTGTAAATTACAGAACAAGTAAGGTACTACGTATGGCTGTACTTACAGGATAATAAAGACACGAGGGGTGTCTATGAACGTGTCCGTAGGTAATGGGACTTATGGGACACGGGTGGTACGCGAACATACGTGATTGAATAGTAGGATACGTGAGGGTACAAACGTGTAGAGATGGATGAGATACGAGTGACCCGTACGTGAGTGAGACTGTACGGACTAGTGAAAATCATTGAACGGTCTCAGGACCGAATGATATGTACATGGTAATGTAACCGAGGTGGGCTCGGTATGGACTATAGATGCGTAATAGGGAGATCATTGTATGGGATAGGTACGAGTATATGGGTGTACAATGATGGACGTACACGTTAGGTTTGACAGGTGTAATGATCATGCGAGTGGATCACAAATTGACTGTGTGTTGTGTCAGGCATGAGTGCAAAACTCATGTGAATTGTCGCACGTATGGCGACTGTTTCGATTGAGATAAAAAAATGTACGATAGTGATATTAGTGTGTACAAAAGGTATAGAATGAATTGAGATGTATGTGTGTGTTTGGTTAATGCATACATGTATGTAAAATGTTATAGAACTGTATAGTATTAGAAGTTCCTACTGGGCTGTGTTGCTCATCCTTTCCTCCATAAGTACTCAAGGTCAGGAGTCTAACGGCGTAATCCAGAGCTCATATAAAGGATCTCAAATAGTCGTGGGTATTTATGGGCAGAGTGAGATGTTTATATGTATTATTTTATTAGAAAAATTTTATAACTCGCTTTTCAGTATAAATATTTTTATTTATTTATTTACATAGTCGCCCCTGGAGTTCCTATACATGGGATTTCGCGTTGTGACAATATCTTTCTAGGTGTGTTTTAGAAAAAGCGAGGTATTGAGTCATCAAAGCATTCTTTAGGAGGCTAGTGGGGNTCATCAAAGCATTCTTTAGGTGGCTAGTCCCCCCCCCCCCCCCCCATGTAGAGGTTACATAGTTACCCCTGGAGTTCCTATACATGGGATTTTGAATTGTGACAACATCTTTCTAGGTGTGTTTTAGAAAAAGTGAGGTATTGAGTCATCAAAGCATTCATCGAAACCCTTCTCAAAAACATTTCCTCACCTTTGTCCTCTTAACCTCCCAATTATCCAAAATCAAGTCTTCTCTGTATCTTCTCCAGAAATGCTATACATACAAAAATTAAACTAGAAAAAAAAAAATCAGAATCAGATTCTGTCGCCTTCTTCAAAAAAAACCAAACCAAGCTTTCTCAGAATAAACAAGATCAAGCTTTCTCACAAGAAAAATCAGAATCAGAATTTTAAAAAAAAAAAAATCAGAAATTTCAATCTGTCTCAATAATTTCAGCCAAAAAGGTAAACGTAGATACATATATATCAGGCAAAAGGAAAATCAAATGGCAAGAATGTAATACAAGATAATAGAATAATCCCAGATTGAAAATTCTAAGTGTCACTCGAATAAATTCATTCATTTTTGTGATTGTATAACTTCTATACAATGCTGTTGGGCATAATTTACATTAATTTTATTACCCTTAAATATATTTTGTTAATTACCTTATTTATTTAATTTTAATTAATTAAAATTTTAATTCTTTAATAGGTTAAATAAAGTTGAAGTATTGGAAATAACTTAATTCAAGGTCAGTTTCCAAGTTGGATGCGATTAAGGAAGTCCAAATTCATGAGTAAGTAATTTGGTCCCATGTGTCCCTGCAAGTAAAGGAAAAGCAGGAAACAATTTACACATGTTGAGTTTTCATTGGATTCCAATTGAGGCAGAGTTTTTCTCATCATTACATAAAGGCTCCTTAAAGAGTATTAGGGGGCTCTTGGACGTCCTTGATTTTCATAGATCATGTTTTTCATGTTCTTGCAAGACAAATAATATCCACCTTTTTAATTACTTAGCATGTTTATTCTTAGCAATTAAACCATGAGATTCTGACTAAAAAAAACAAATTCAAACTTTCATTGTGATTTGAGATAGAAATCAAGCTCTTTACAACGGTTACATGCTCCTGAAGGTGATGACATGATGGAACAAGGATCTCAATCCGTATAACATATGGGAAATGAAAAAGCTTATAGTTTCCTATAGAAGCCAAGAAAATTCTCTAGAGCAGGTTCTCAGAGGATCCCTTTATATGCTTCTCTAGTCTTAGTGATTTGGACAGTTCTGCTTGATGAAATGGGTGAAATAGAACATGTTCAACTTGATGGTATTGTTAGCCTTGATAAATAGGTCTTCATGATAGCCAATTGTTGTCCCATCATAGTTGGTGAAAACATTATGTCCTCCGTTGCTTCCTCCAGCACCAAGGCAACTTTCCCAATCTCTTTAGTCCAGCTTGATGGTGACATCGCTTTATAAATGGGTATAGTAGAGATAGGTACTTCCCTTCTGCCCACATTGCAATATCTACTCGAATTTTGGAGAGCTTCGACTTCACCTCATAGTTCCTGATTGGAAGATCCATAGGTTGCCCTCAGGCAAGGCAAAAACTCTTGTCTGTTTTCCGAACTCATAGAGCATATATAAAGTCTGCAGAGTAAATAATGAGTTTGAAGCTTTTCGTCAAACAGAACACACTGTTGCATCGAAATTACAATCACTTCACTGTATGTGTGGGCATACTTTCTTTAACATGTTTTTGCAGGATAAAGACCAATTGCAAGCACTTCCTGGATTTTTTGGGTGCAAACAGAGGCTTGGGAGCAAATGCAAACCTAACAACCTGACGGATAAGGCCAGCTGAAAAACAATTAAGAAACAAGTGAAATGTGAAAATGCTGAGTAGATATGACAGTAAACAGTAAAAATTCTGAAGACAAGTATCAATTCTAACAAAACTTATAGCAAACTAAAATTTATTGAAAAAGCTTTTAGGAAAGCTACGAACAGAAGTTAGTGGGCGGATTTCAGGCACTTCTACCTGGTCAAGTGTATCATGTTTGATTTTTGTTAGCCAGCAATCCATTCTCCAAGGATATGCTCTAACTTGGATCACTCTTCTCATTCATTCTGGCACTAGGCTGTTAGAAGGAAAAAATAATTTATAACCAGGCAGGAAAGCATATATAGTACGAATTGTGCAGTCACTTAAGAGACTTGAGATTATGCAGTTCATGATGCATTAGGAACATTACTAATTCTATGCAGTCACTTAAGAGATGTGAAATTGTGCAGTTCATGATAAAGACTTGAGATTCTCACCTTTCAAATCTAGATCTGTTTTAGCATGACAGCAAGTCATCTCAAAGAAAAGACTCAAGGAGAGGACACTTCATGATCTCCAGAAGCACAGGGATGTAACATGTCGAAACAATTAAGATCAGAGATTTGGTATTCTCTGACTCAGAGACTCGGAATATTGCATGACATTAATTTAACTTAGCGTGAGCTTTATTAGCTCTGTACTTGGCCACAGGTAGCACAGGACATCAAATTTCTTCAAGTCTTCAATCGACATGCTTGATTTTATCACTTATGCAATTCCTGATATTCATTCTATCGCAAACAAAGACAAGTTACCTTTAGGACAAGAACGCTGTATTACAATAAGAAGATATTAGAAGATGTTTCCAGATGGAAAATACTAAACTCAGAGCAGGGTATGAGGTTCATTTAGACATAAAATGCTTGTTGACACAATTTCCAGTCTGATCTTCCTCTCACGAATATGGCCAGATAAGCTACCTTAGGATTAAAGCCGGTTGAATTCCAAAATCTGCAAGTTCTGTCATCCTCGAATCATTAAGAGCGGGTGCAATCCTGCAGCGGATTGATTGCATTAGAGAAATAACGAGTGATTCCTCAAATAAGTTTCATGATTTTGCTTTCAGAAATTGAAAAGCAAAACTAACAACATGAATTGAAGGAATTTCTTGTACCAAGAATCGAAAAATCTGAATTTGACTAAGTTCATGGATTATTTTCAGTTACCTTTCAAACCCAAAAGAAATTAAAGGAATCAATGAGCTGAAAAGCCAGTAAAACAGAAGAACATAAAGGACATTACAACTTAAGATGTCAAGTCTGCTTGCACCAGAATTTCATTCTTCAAATTTGGATTTAAACTGTCAACTTGCTTCTCACTGAAAAAATAATCAAATCGCCGTTGAGAATCATCTGATAAATTAAATTAGTATCTAATAAAAATATTTTCATAACACAAGATTAGAAATCAAACCTCAGATGGAATGAGGAAATCCTCTGATACTCTATTCTGATTTAAAATCATGCTTTCTTCTCCCTCTGAATCATAGATGAATTTATCATCTATCTTGACACAAGGAATGTGAGCAATCTTCGACCACTCTTTTCCTTTATCCCTTTTGCATCGTTTTTTTAGCAATGGACAATTTGTAATGCATAATTGCAAGAGTGAGGATGGTAGGCCAACCTCTGGAAACGACTTCAGCTTTGCACAACCAATAATCCACAAATATTTCAGAGAGGTGAGGCCTTGAAACCCAATGGAAGATAGGTATCTCAATTTCAGGAAACTTGTAATTGAGAGATGAATTAGAGAGATGGGCAATATCATTTCCATTTCCTCTTGTGGAAATGACACTGCATCCGGACATCCATTTATCTGGAGGCTTCGAAGAGAGGTAAGATTGTGCAACCCCCATTGTATCAGTGGCCTATATATTTTGAGATTTCCATCAATTGTAAGTGATGTTAGGTTGGTGGGAAGACCTTGTTCAGGAAATGATACTATGTTTGGACACTTTGTTATTGTTAATTCTTGAAGAGAGTTGATGTTGTGCATGCAATTGGGTAGTGCTTCAACTTGCATACAAATACAAATGAAGAGAAGACGCAATCTGCTGTTGGGGAGACCACTTTCTGGGAAGGAAACAATACTTGGACAACGGAAAATGAAAATGAGGTCCAGATAGTTCAGATGGTGTAGGCCGTCTGGTATGAACTCAAGTTTTTCACAACCGAATATTCTGATCTCTCTTAAGCACGTGCTATTATCAAATCTCTCTGCTATTGACACTAAATTTGAACATTCATAAATTTCGAGGTATTTGAGTGAGATAGGTAACTGACCTCTTGTTGATATGCATGTCAGAGATGCACAGTTGATAATTTCCAAGTGCTCAAGAAGAGATGGAGATGTATTGAAAATTTTCTCCTTGCCCCTCACTGAAGAAGAAGATGGGGGATTAGAACCATCATCTCTATCATCCACCAAATATTGCAACTTCCCACAATTTCTTATCTCAAGCCTTTTTAGAGACGAAGGTAGCATGCCGCTTGCAATGGATGTTAGAGAATCACAACCATCAATTTTCAAGCATTGCAGACATGCATTATGATGCTTTATTCCCTCAGGTAAGGACTTTAGAGCCTTGCAATTCTTAATCTTAAGATAATTAAGATTGGGAAGAAAATCGGCCTCTGGAAACAATTCAAGACTCGAGCAGTTTTCAATATGTATGCCTTTAAGGGAGGTAAGGCTATGTATCCTTTGTAATGGCCTCTCAACAGTATAAGTCATGTTTTGCCACGAAGAGATGAGCTCTTTAGAATCAACCATCTTCAAAAATTCTACATTGTGAAAGCCTTGTTTTGACAAATTTCCAATTTCTGAAACTTTAGAAAGAGTAATAAAGTTTAGTGAGTTGAAGTCAGTAGGAGTACCATTACAAACTATCTTTTTGCATTCACTTATTTCCAATTCGCAGAGCTTTGGAAAATTTGACAGTGGAACCACCAACTGTGCACATTCGCTAATAACAAGTGTTTTCAACGAAGGAAGATAGTCTGGCAATTTTCCAGTGAGTTTGGGACATCCCACAATGGAAAGCTCACGGAGACAAGGGAATCTTTCAACATGCTCATTTTCTTTGATAGGCTCCCAAAATTCCCATTCTTGCATATTTTCAAAATAAAGAGTCTCCAAGGACTGAAAAGGCTTCAAGCAAGTGCCATAAATCTCAAAACCCAACCTTTTTAGGCTTGTCATCCTTTTAATATAAAGGTTTTTAAGTGAGCCCAACATTCCTAACGAAGGTAAGATTATGCATTTTTCACAATATTCCAAATTAAGGGTTACCATATTGGAAAATTGTGGATCTCCTAACCACGATGGAATAATTGCACCACCATAGTTTTTGATTGTGAGCTCTTTTAGATTTCCATGTGGTTGCAACATGTCAAGAACATTTTCTTCTATAGCTCTATTTCGTAAATCATCAGATTGATGCTGCCAATATAGTGACAACACTTTCAAATCCTTATGATAGCATAAAATTTTCTGGTTTCTAGTTTTTGGATCAGGTACATTTTCTAGTCCCGAAATGCAAAGATCTCCTTGAAGAAACTTTAAGCTCTTCAAATCTTCTAAACCAGATCCATTACTTTTCCCAACAATAAAATTAGACAATATCTGAAGGTCTTTTAACTCTGACATTCCTAATGGCATCTCTTGTAATAAATTCTTGCCTGATATATCTAGATGACGCAAATAGATCAAATTTTTCATTTTGGATGGTAACTTTATGAGATGACAACAATTGCTCATAAGCAAACTCTGTAAGTTCAATAATGAGCCCGTTGACTCAGGTAAATATTTTATCATACTACCTGAGAGATTGAGATACCTTAGATGTCTCATACCTCCTAATGAATCAGGCAATTGAGTAATATAGTATTTTCTTAGAGACAACACCCTCAATTTTTTTAAGTTTGGCAACAAATCACAAAGGACTGTATTGGATATGTAAAGTTCATAATGAATGCCATAACGATGTATGAGTAATGGCAGGAATGTCCTTAGATACTGAAATTTGTGGAAGACCTCAAATTTATTTTTTTTATCATAATCACCACAAATGTAAGAAGCATGACGAACCTTTTCAAATTTTGTTGATTCCCTATTAGCTTCTTCCAACCTAAAACATGCATCTCTAGAAACCAATTGAGCTAAATCATGGACAAGGTCATGCATTACAAATTTAGAACTTTTACTATTTAATTGTTGAAAAAATGAACTTGAAACTAGATCATGAATATACTCACTACCCAAATCCTCAGGTCGTTTGTTGTTCGCTGTTGATTGAATAAGCCCTTCTGCCATCCACAAGAAGATAAGTTCTTTCTCTTCGAACTCATAATTTCTAGGAAAAATTGCACAAAAAGCGAAGCATCTCTTCAAACGAGAATGAAGATAGTGGTAACCTAGTCTTAATACAGGTAGAATGCCATTTTCGGTGGGTAAATCCCAAACTTTGCTATCTAATATCTCTCCCCAGATTGCAACATCTATCTTTCCATCGTCTCTCCTTTTAGTTCTTATAATGCCACCAAGAGTTATTGCCACCAGGGGCAAGCCCCCACACTTCTGAATAACTTTCCTATGAATTGATTCTGAAATTTGATCTGCATCACTGTCCCTGTCAAATGCATGCTTAATGAAGACAAACCAGCAATCATCATCTGATAGAAGCTTTAAATTGTACTCAGTGGATCCCATCATTACAGCAACATCTGCTTCGCATGTCGTTACAATTGTCTTACTTCCTGATGCACCACCCAAAAGGGGAGATTTCAGACTTTCCCACAAGCCATAATTCTTAATTCGGACATCGTCTAAGACTAGTAGGAACTTTTTTCCATCTATTGCCTCTTTCAACCGAACCTGCACTTCAAGTAATTCATTTAGACCACAGGTTGAGTGCGTGACAGACTGGAGAATTGCCTTCGATATTCTTAGAATATCAAAGTTGTCAGAGACAGAAACCCATGCTTTAAGCTCAAAATCTTGAACTACTTTTTCGCTATGATACACCTCCCTGGCAAGAGTTGTTTTGCCAATTCCACCAGCGCCAATGATGGATATGACATGAAATTTTGCATCACTTTGTAGTTCGTTGCTTAAGACCATGTCAAGTACATTATTTTTATCATCCTCCCTCCCATAAAGAGTAACTTCAGTTCTCATACTTGTGCTGGGAGGTCTTTCTGGTGTAGCAGTTGATGTCTCTTGAGAAAGTACCTCCAATCCAAGACCACTTCTTTGTTCATATAATGTTTCCAAGTGGATAGTGATCCCTTTTATCGTGGACTCCATTTGTTCATTGAACCGCAAGCTAGTGAAACAAGACGGCAAGAGGTTCAATACCTTGGCAGTGGCAGTTTGATGTTTTGCCACCAACTTATGATGTAAAGCGTCGTAGGCAAACTCATCTAGTATGTCCTCCACATCGTAGGCCAAGTCTTGGAGATCATCCAGCCATGTTTTCACAATTCTGTTCATCAGTTGCTTTTCTTCTGCGTCTCTGAGGAGGTCTTGAATCATCAGCAACGTTTTCTCCAACTGCTCTAGCTCCTGAAATACCCCACCTTGGAGCTGACGTGCAAAGTCCAGCAGCTCAGGGGACGCCAGTCTGTCAAACAACACTTGGAAGAAGGCAGAGAGGAAGAGCTCTCCCATAGCCATGGTTCTGATTTTCCGAAGGAAAGTAAGGATTCAGGATTGTCAATAGGGGAGTGATGAATAATGAGGCAAGCGAAGAGATACTGGATAATTTTCGATTGAAGATGATGAAAATTGGAAGTAAGAGATGACTTTGACAAAATCCTTTAATAGGGTATCTTTTGTGACATTTGAAAAGTTTAGATAATTTTTAATTTTAGTTTATGGTTTAATATTAAAACAAAATACAAGGATAATTTGTGAAATTGTTTAAGAACGTACTAGGAAAATGAAAATTTCGAGCAAGTGTTACAGAAATTTATAGGAGAAATGTACAAAGCCATAATTAATAAAAAAAATTAAAAAAATGCATATTAATTAAAAAAAACTATACTTTCTTTCTTTTATTATTTTACTTAACATTATTTCCTTTTGTTATTTTGATTTGATATCTTTCAATTGAATTTTATTTTCATGAATACCGTGTGTACCCTGCCTGCAGCCGTGCAAAAAATAATGGAATACCTTGTGATGCTTTTAGTATTATTTGTGAATGGAAACTCCATGTACTGTCGGCCTTTAAAATAATACATGAATCGAATCAACTTTATCTTTTGATATTGAATTACTTCAATAACAAAAGAATATTAATTCTTTCGCTAAAGTAAAAGTCATGATTACTTAAAGAAAATAATCAATAAATTAAAATATGTGTTGTTCTTAGTAATCTAATCATCAGATTATTAACTTTAAAGTTCTTTTTTTTATTATTATTTACAAATTTTACTTTATAAAGCTAATTAATAAGATTTGTTACAGGCAAGAAATTATAGATTCTTTTCCGTTCTTGCTTTTATCTTTACTAAAAGCAACGTATGTAAAAAGGAGATCCTATCCCTGGACCATAGGCAAGTCTTGGTCATGCTCCATGTGCAGGAATCTTGAAAGGGAGAGCACTGGACCATATTAGTCTTGGTCACTGTTGGAGAACTAATATGGAATACATGATGGAATGAAATACTCTGCTTTTGAAAATTGGAAGAAGAAACCTTCAGTTAACCTTTCCTTGCTCTCTCCTACTACTTCTAACTTCGTGATCAATATATTCTTTTCTTCAGCTTCCCAAATACGCATTAGTATCTTCTTTCTTTCTCTAATTATATTGTTTCTTTCTTTATGCCATCTACCTTTTTCTCTTTAACATATTCTTTGAGTTATTTACATTTCTTTTCAAAAGTAAAATTTGAAGAATATATGTGTTCCTTCCCCACATATAAAGTATAAAGTTCACTGGGAATAATAAATTAATTTTTGTTAATGGGTTTGTAACAATAGGTCTAAAATGAGATCAAATTAATTTACAAGGCTAATATTTTGTTTCCATACCCAACACCCTTGTTTATCATCTGAGATGGGACAAATTGAGGTAGATTCTTCTTATAGTTGTAACATCCCACCCTGCACACAGCGGGGCTTAGGCTTAGACCACAGCATGTCCCAGGGCATGCCACAAGGCCCATATCTCAGCGGCACACCGGCCCAACTGAGTTGGCCAGGTCCCACCCTCACCGAGTATGACCCTTCAACGTATTGTCCGCTTTGGGTCCAACAACCTGCACGGAGACGCGTCCCCCACTAGAACCTGAGACCCCTCAAAGGCGATCTCAGTTCAACATGAGTACCACTTGAACCATTGGTTATACCTGAGATCGCCTTTAAGGGGTCTCATGTTCGAATAGGGGACGCGTCTCCTGAGGGAGCAAAGCTGTACGGGCCGTTGGACCCAAAGCGGACAATACGTTGAAGGGTCATGCACGGTGAGAGTGAGACCTAGCCAACTCAATTGTGCCGGTGTGCCATTGAGCTGTGGGCCTTGTGACATGCCCTGAGACAGGCTGCGGTCTAAGCCCAAGCCCCACTGTGTACAGGGTGGGATGTTACAATAGTGAACTGTAAGAAATTATGTAGAAACATATTCAACATCAAGATTGATAATAAGTGAAAAATAAATCACATCATACAAAGAGACATAATATTTAAAGTGGTTCAGAATCAATGGCCTACATCCACGGATGATGAGATAAATCCACTAGATCATAATTATATAATAGTACAAGAGATCACATACCAAACATGGTATTCTACCTGATACCCAATATTAAAGAACCCTGAAACTATTCTTGTTTCCCTTGCTCAATTCCCAGTGTTGTGCCTACATCTCTTTCATGTCTATTCCCACATCACTACAAAGATGTTAACCCTTTATGTCTAGTTCTATCTCATATCTCTCTCATACTAGAATTTGTTCTCAACCCCTATATTTATATGTCAATATAGAGATTATTTATTCCTAATAGAAGTAGAACTCTTATTTATTGTATGTACAACTCTATTTTCCACTTTCTTTCTACTTTTCCTATGTCTTGTAGAAGTCAACTTGAATTAGGAAACAGCCACAATCCCAACATGAACTTATCAACAAAATAAGTCAAACTAGAGAAGAAAGCTTGCTAAGATTGTCACTAATACATTGAATACATTGAGGGTCAATTGTAACAATCATAACGAATTGGTTACTGACGCTTGAAGTTTAAAAATGCATCCTTTTTACCCTCATAGATTTGGTTTAGATTTCACATATACGTCCTTTAATCAAATCGTGTCTACATAGTTGAAGAAACCCAAACCTTATAAACTAGTTCAAGACTTTGCTAAAAATGTGAGATGTGACATATTTCAAAATTAATCCAATGTTACATGTATGATACTGGAGCTTTAAAAGAGGAAGATCGTGAATGCATGAGAGAGTTGATAGC
>JANLJB010028899.1:0-12477 GCA_026212285.1 Bursera cuneata | reverse complement strand
AAAAAAAAAAGTTAAAATTTCAAATTTACAACCTTTCAATATTTGATTGCCCTTTCCCTTCACTTTAGTATAGCATCTTTTTGTCCTTCTAATTATAAAACACTTTAAATTCTCTCCTCGTAATCTAATAAAACACACAGAATATAGGGGACTTGCAAAAAGGATTCAATTTAAAAAAATTTTTTTTTCATTTGATTAATTTTTTAAAAATTTAGATATCATGATCCATCGATTATTTGATATCATCTATCAGATATTATTCAATATTTAATACATCTTGTTAATGTTAAATGATGTAAATGATGATATTAATATAATGATGAGTGATGATATCACATATTTGATATAGATTGTCGAATACTATTTGATGTTATTGAACATGTTAAATATCAAATAAAAGTTTATGACATTAAAATTTTATAGGCATAGGTCAAAACTTAAAACACTTTTTCGTTGGGTACATTGTTGGAGGAGGTTTAAGAAGTGTTTTGAAACGTCAGGGAGGTAAGGGAGATAATTCCCAAAAATAAATTGATTTGCTTGTGCGATTTTTTGATAGCAATAAGTCAGGCCAAGCTTAGGCTAACCTGACATGACTTATTTTTTGACTTATTTGTATGTTACAACATAAACCTAGCCTGAGTCTGGCCTATCAAGATCAAAGTAGACCAAACCCAGACTCAAGGTACGTTAGGCTTCAGGCCTGCAGGTCAGCCTAGTCTGATTTGATGCTATAATAATATAATTTTTTATTTTTTATAAATTAAAAAATTAATTTAAAATTTTAAAATAATATACATTAATAAACATAGTCTGGCATTATCTAAATAATACGGATTTAATCTCCCGGACCTTTTTTTTATTAATTACGTACTATTTTGGTCTGACCGGCTTGGCCCATAGGCCTGCCTGAGCTGCCCAAAATGGACCGGGCCCGGCCTCGCCGGCCTTTTGCCATCACTCACGACGACAAAGCTATCACTCGCCTCGATGTTCTCCTCTCTGTTGAGTTCTTCCAGGGTTTGGAAACAGTTTCCAAGTTCTGCATCGATTACCGGTAATGGCTAGGACCAGGGCGAGGACCATACGCGACTGGTCCACCCTCCATGAACACCCTCTGGCCCTGATTGCAGAGCGCCTTCCCACCCGAGTCGACACTCTCCGTTTCCGCGCCGTCTGTAACTCATTTCGAAGAGCGGCACCTCCTCCTGCCAAATCGTTCTATCCCTACGCCGGTTTCAAATGTTACTACAAAAGCGGTGAGTCTCTCATTAGCGTTGTGGTTGCGGAGAGAACTGTTTACGGGATTGAGCCCCATATCTCCGAAATCTCCAGTGTTCACCTGAGTAGGAGAACGTGGTTAATTAAGGTTGAAGAGTCGAAGCCCGGCAAAGCAGAGGTGAAGACTCTCTACACTGTCTTCTCGAGTTGTGTCAGCCTTCCAAAGGAGATGTTGCCCAGGTCTTTTAACTTGTTGGATTATGGGGTCAAGGAAGTTGCTAAAGAATACAAATTTAAATTTGCTGATGATGAAGCTAGAAACACGCTGGTGACCTTTGAAAAAGTTGTGGTCTCTACTGATGCATTCGCTTTGATGGCGTTGATTGAATCCGACCAGCAACAGTTGATTGCGTGGAGGAACAAAGACGAGGAGGGCTCAGTTGTTGATATTGGTGACGTTGGTGAAGGTTTGATTGAGGATATTATTTATCATAACAAAAGGTTTTATGTTTTGATCAGCAATGGTAGTGCGATGACGGTTGATCCTGAGTCTTTGAAGGTTACTCAAGCTCCGACGCTACCACTATCAAGTCCTGTTGGGTGCCTTTGTTTGGTAAAGTCTGCTGAGGATTTGTTTTTGACTAGTTGTGACACGAATTATGAGACCGAATATTTCGTGAATATTTATAAGCTTGATGAAGTGAAGGGTGAGTGGATTGATGTGAAGGGTGAATGGAAAGATAGAGCGTTTCGTGGTTTCAACTTCTTGGTTTCGGCTAAAGAGTTATCTGGATGTAAGTGGAATCATGTTTATATATTTTGTGGAGGGGAATCTGCTTTTTACAACTTGGAGGATGATAATTTTACAGCTTATAGTGATTATTTTCGGATTTTTTGGCCTCCACCAACTTGGGTTTTGCGGGAAAGTAAGCACTTCTTTTCTCCTATTTGCTTAAGCTAAGATTCTGCTTTGTTTGGTTTGATTTGCTTCCTCTGAAAACATTACAATATTATTAGTTTATTATTAAATAACTCCTATGCAATCTTGTAAGTGGAGGAACTGTTGAAAGTTAAAACTTGAATTAGAAGAATATACAGACCTTGTATATAAATTAAATTTTCTTTTCAATGTCCAAGTGCTTATATCGATTTTATACTTAATTGTTTTTAAGTTAGTATGCATTTTCTATGTTCTGCTCTTTATTGTCTCCTATTGTTTACCTTTATATGATGCTCCTCTTTTGACAATTGAGGTTCAGCCATCTGAGCATGATAATTTTCTTGGATATAGTTCATTTTTGTTGAGCTGGATAGTTAAAGTACACTTTGATAGGATCCCTTGAGCATGAGATTCAGGAGGTAAAGAGATTTTAATAGATATCTTGTATTATAGAATTTATTTATATTCAATTTCCTGGTGCTTATATAGTATTCTTGTTTTTAAGTCAGTACACATTACCTACCGTGGGATACCTTAATGATGCTCTTTTTTCACAGTTTTTGCATTAGCTATAGCTATTTGTGTGCATGAGCAATCCTCTTAGATATGATTCATTTATGGTAGTCGCAGCAGTTGGTTACAAAGACTACCTTAAAGTATCTCCACAAACCCTAGAATAGAAGCAATTCTTCCCGTTTGAATGACGGAAAAGAAAGAAACATCTTTAAAACTTTGTCATTGCGACCCCAAGAGAAACCCAAAAATAAACTTTGTCAGTTGTTGACTATGCTGTGCCTTGTGGCAGATTTTTTAGTTTTCAGTAGCGTCAATACTTTGATGTCTTTCTGTTTTGGGGGCAGTGTGTTCATGGACTTTTCATCTTTCAAGTTCTACTTTGATTTGTTTCAATTTCAAGTTATAATTTGACTTTCTCTAGATGTATTTATTTGACTGGTGCCTCGATGTGTGACACTGTCATCCATACTAAAAAAGCTGTTTTGATGGTTTAGATTTCAAGCTTTAAGTACCATGTAAAATTGTTTGATATCTCCAAAACTGTATTGTATTGCACTGCCCCTGAAACTGAGGGTGCTTGTTGACATCATTGAAACAAAATTCCAATGGCCATGACTCAAAAAATTAATTATCTTATATTTTGGAATGAGAAGTTCTGAGTTTGGTGCAAATTGCTGCTATGATTGTTCATGCCATTCTTGTTATCTAATGGACTCGAGCTGCTAGTTTGCTCTAGTAAATTTTGCAATACTCTGCCAAGTTATGCTAACCAGATATCTTTTATTCTCTTTCTTTGACAAATGACTTTTCTTTTGACATTAAGTATTGCTTGCAGGTTAGCTGTTTGAAGTGCTTTTCCTGCATCAGTTGTGAATGCTTCAACATCTTATCAAATAAGTGTGTACGGGCCTAGCAACTTACTTAGAAATTACAGTACTTAGTGTTTGTATTTACCAATAATCAACATATTTTGAGCAGAAAAGTATGGTAAATGAGGCTATATGTTAACTTGATTATCTGTACTTATTGAGCTGCTAACGTTTAATGTCTTAGAAGGCTCAATTACCTTTTAAACGATTGTGAGCAGAGTAAGAGTGCATTAATCTGAATTTTCTTGCAACTGGTTCAGCCCCTTGTTTGATGAATGGAAATTGAGAATTATATGGCATTTGATCCTTTGTGGAGGTAGGCTGCGCGTGCTCATTTTAATTCAACTTTTTTTTTTTTTAATCTGCTAACTAATATTTAAATTGGGATATTATACCATCATTAAGATGATTATATTAATAATAATTTCTTAAATAATTTTAATATATTTGTTCAATTACATTAATAATAACCTTTTAATAAAATCTTTGTTTACCAAGGTAAAGGCCACATATAAATGATATTTATTAAATGTTATTAGGAGGAAAAATGAATAATTATTATTGATCATCTCGATCTTTTTTCTCTTTTTTCACTCATATGGGACATTTGTCATTTTTCTCTTCTCTCATCTTTAAGCTTTAAAAAAATCTCTTCTTAAGTTCTCCAATTAAAAATTTTGTTAGTTAGCATCTATTAATCTCCATATTCTAATAAATTTATCATTTTATCTTTACTGACGTATAAAAAATAACTAATTTTTTAAAGACAATATTAAGTTAAATAATCAAATTACTCTTGAAATAAATATCAATATATGTTAATATTGTTCATAAAAAGTAATTTTAATATGTGTTAAGGTAATTTAATAATTTAATTTAATACTGTCTTTTAAAAATTAAGTCCTTTTTTATATGTATTAGTAAGGATAAAATAGTTTATTTATTGAAATATAAAAGTTAATAAATTAAGTCCTTTTTTATATGTATTAGTAAGGATAAAATAGTTTATTTATTGAAATATAAAAGTTAATGAATGTTAACTAACATAATTTTTAATTAAACGACTTGAGAAGAGATTTTTTCAAAACTTAAGGATGAGAGAATAGAAAAATGGCAAATGTCTCATATGAATGAAAAAAAAAAAAAAGTAGGGGTGGTCAATGATAATTATTGAGGAAAAATTTGATAATTAAGAATCATTAATATTAGTATTTTAAAGAAAATATTACTACTTGGATGAGACTCCTAATCTAATTTTTAATTCGAATTTTAAATTTTGATTCATAAGTATTGATTAATTACAATCTAATAGTAGGAAGTAACTTGGTATAAAAAATAATTATCTTTTTAATTTTCATTTGACTTCCTTTTTATTTTGTAGAAAATCAAATGTAGATCAATTTAAGAAAATTTAAGTTAAAAATTAAGTTATAATAGTATAATTTTATTTTAAATAAGATAATATTTATTAAATGAATGGTAGAAGATATTTTTAATATTAAATAATTTGAAATAGAATTTGAGAGAATTATTTTTTAGGAAAAGCAAGTTATGCCCAAGTTACTGTTAAGTGTGCATAGCTCTGTTGCTTAATATCTCGGTATCATGGCTCAATGGCTCGCGGCAAGTTTGGGATGGGCTTCGTAGAAAACGTGAGATAAAAACCAGATAATATATATATATATATAGATTTAAGTTATTATAAATTAATTTTTTATATAATTTTATATATATATATATTTTTTAATAATCATTTATTTATTATAATCTTTAAAGAAAAAAAAATTATGTACCGTAAATATTAATCATTCATTTAATAAAACGATAAATAATACGTAAATAAAACCTTCATGATTTCGTGAAACCCTGACCCTTTGATGTCAGCGATGATTGACACACCCACCTTCACTAGTGGCTGACAGTAGGTGTTAGATTTTACAATTTTTTTAAATTATTAAAAATAGTATATTAATTAATTATTTTATATATATAAAAGAATAAAAATCATTTCATAAACTATTATATTAAAGTAATGCTAGAAATTATGAAACATATACTGGATTGTTTTAGTAATTTAAAATATTAAAATTTAAATGAATCAAAATTAAGGGGTCATTTTAAAAATAACCAACCCTAGGATTCTTTCATTTGCCTACCCATTCTTAGCTTTATGACAATTATATCCCTTTATATAAAATATATAAACCTATTTTCCATTCTCTAACACTTTCCAACTGGATAGTCATCAAAATTGTTAAACCGTATATGGATAGTGACTGAAAAATTCACCAGATAATTACCAAATTTTTTGGACTATAACTAGAAAATTATCAAATTTGTCGGACAATCACAGACTCGTTTAACTGTCATCAAACTCACTAGATCTTTACCAAACTTATTGGATAGTCATTGGACTTGTGAAACAATTGTCGGACCGTCATTGATTTCACTGGATCATCATGAATAGTCATCGGTCTTGTCAAACAGTTACTAGATAGTTGTTGGTATCATCAAATATGTGTTAGACTGTCACCGAACTTACTAGACAGTCAATGAATGGAAGAGAAGATGAAAATATTATATAAGAAGGGTATAATTTTATTTATCTGGATTTGGTTACACAAATAAAAGAAAATCAGGGATTAGTTATTTTTTAAATGATCACTAATTTTGGGTCATTTATCATTGTTTCCATTTGTTCTTTCCCAAAGTTACCCCAACCCAATAGCCCAGAGTAAAAAAAAAAAGGTCAGGGGAATTTGAAAAAATAGCCATACTGGAGGGGGGTCTTTGAAAAATAATCAAGCTTCCATATTTCTCTTATTCACCTAGCCCTCAATAATGATATTTCTCTTATATTTCTTATTTATCTTCACATCTGTTTTTATAAAAATCAAATTTTAAAGGAAAAGACTTACTAACGGTCTGGTACTGTTCATAGTACTGTTCACTGATGGTCCCGAGTACTGTTTACGATACTGTTCATTGACAATTGGGATTTCAAAAAAAAGAAACTGATGGTCCGAGACTATTCACGGTACTGTTCACTAACGGTTCAGATACTGTTCACTGTCCATTTTTTATGGTTCGAAACTATTCACTGATGGTTCGGATATTGTTCATTATCCATTTGACGGTTCGGTATTGTTTATGGTACTGTTCACTAACAGTTCGGATACTGTTCACTGTCCATTTTAAGGGTCTGGTATTGTTTACAATACTGTTCACTGACGATTCAAATACTGTTCATTATCCATTTGTCGGTCTGTACTGTTTACTGACTATTTGATACTATTTACTGTTCATTTGACGGTCCGATACTGTTGATGTTACTGTTCACTGATGGTTTGGATATTGTTTATTGTCTATTTGACAATCCAATACTGTTCACTGACGGTCTGATACTGTTCATGATACTATTTACTATTCATTTATGGTTCAAAATATTGTTTATTGATAGTCTAGATATTATTCATGATACTGTTGTATAATTTATTTAATTTTTATAAAAATAAATATAAGAATAAATAGAAAATATAAGAAAAATATTACTGTTAAAGTGTTAAAGGGTAGATGAACGAGAAAAACATCAAATCTTGATTATTTTTTAAAGACCCGCCTTCGATATGGCCATTTTGGCATATTCGCTGAGGTCCTTTCCATTACAGGGAGAGCAAGAGCAGCGTTGAAATTTTGATAAAGACAAAAACTCAAACGTGTGCCATATCTAGTACCATTGGCGCCTGTCGCTGTCGCCTTTCCACGTAGCTTTCCTGCTTCCTTTCGTTCTTCTTCCAGTTGACTTTGGAGTTGTATGAGGATTCAGTTTCTCATTCGCTATTCCTCTCAAGTCAAGTTATGCCTGAATTTACCGCCGGCATGACTACAAGTGACTGGTCCACCCTCCCCCAAGACCTACTGGCCAGGATTGCAAAACACCTCCACACACGAGTCGACCTCCTCCGTTTCCGCGCCGTCTGCAACTCATTCCGATCGGCTATCCCTCCTCCTCCAATACCCTCCTCTCCGTTCGCAAATTTTGATTGTTACTACAACAAAGGTAATCACCCTAACTGTCTCATCCACTTGGTACTCGTCGAGTACACCGTTTACGCCATCGGACCCCTCTCCGACACCTCCCACACCACATGGTTTGCCAAAGTGGAAGAGTCAAACTCCGGAAAAGTTCATTTCCGGTTTCCTTTCTCTCGGCTCTCTCCACTCGATTATAAAAACATGTCCCAGCTTTTACCCAAGTCTTTGAACTTGTTGGATTATAGAGTCAAAGAAATAGCCAAAGAATACACTTTTAAATTTGCTGATGATCAGCCGAGAACGTTTCTCATGGTTGACAAAGTCGATATCTCTACTGATGAGTTTGTTGTTATGGCTTTGATTAACCGCCAATTGGTTGTGTGGAAGAGCGGAAACAAGAATGGTTTCAAACTAGATATTGGTGATGTTGATGACGTTATCTATCATAAGAATAAATTCTATGTTTTGATCCGTTCTCGTGGTTTTGTAACTGTGGATCCTGTATCTTTAAAGGTTACGGAAGCTGTGACACCAAACTCGATTTCTCTTGAGTATTTGTTGATGGTAAAATCATCCAACGATTTGTTTTTGACTCGTAAATACATAAATAGTAGATATTGTTTGGTGTATGATGTTTTTAAGCTTGATGAGAGGAAGCATGAGTGGATTGAGGTGAAGGATGGATTGAAGGATAGAGCATTTTTTCTGAGTGGGAAGTGTAGCTTCACTGTTTCGGCTAAAGAGTTATCGGGATGTAAATGGAATTGTGTTTATTTAACTTTTCGGAGGCGGGTTGAGATATTTAACTTGGAGGATGATAATGCATCTTTTCCTGAATATTCTAAGATTTTCTGGCCTCCACCAACTTGGATATTCCCTGAAGGTAAGCATTTTCCTTGTTCTGTTTTCTAAGTTCTAACTGAAACTGTATTAGTACTTGTTTGTTAATGTTGTGCTGCTTTGATTTTATAACTTTACTAGTTTAATTATCGATATGTAGAACCTTACTTTGATTCTCTGATTTGTTCGCTAATTGATGAGGACTCTTTAACAAAGTTCTCTAAGTACAGAAGTTGCTGAAGTTTAAAACATGATATAAGCGAATATACAGACCTCTTGTAAACAAATTTGAATTTTCTTTACAATATCTAAGTGCTTATACAGATTTTATACTTCATTGCTTGGCTTTAAGTTGGTATAGATTTCCATGCTCTGTTCCTTATTGTTTATGCTTGCTTGGTGTACCGATATGATGCTCATCTTTCACATTTGTGCATTGAGGATTTTTCTTGGATATGGTTTATTAATGTTATGCTGGATGGTTACACTCGCTAATAGGTCTCTGGCATATAAATTTGAATCTATTTTTCAATTTCGAAGTGCTTATATGGATGTTATTGCTTGTTTTTAGGATTGAATAGATTAACTTTGCCGTGTTCCTTATTGTCTCCATTTGCTGCATTATACTTGAATGATGCTCGTTTTTTCACAATTTGAGCCTTAGCCATTTGTTCTTGAGAGATCTTCTTGGATACGGTTCATTTATGTTGTGATATAGAGTTTACTTTTTGATAGTATACTTAAGCATGAGATTCAAGAACTACAAATAGTTTGAATGCCTTTAATTAGTCTTTGTGTTTGGTGTAATTTAGATTTATAATTTAGGAAATAATTTCAAACTCCAGATCTCTTTTCTCTCAGCCATGAGAAACTGTCACAGGGTATTTTGTTCTGTTTTGTTTTGTTTTGTTTTCTGTTCATAATATCTCCATGCTTTTTAGCTCTGGAAAAAAGAAGATGCTGCCAACTCTGTCTTATTGTATCTCCTTAGAATTTTTTTGCCATTTTTGTCTTATTTTAAATAAGAAATGTGAAGTCTCATAATAAAATTAATTTAAGGTATTTAACACAAATCGTTCGAGGGGAATTTGATTCCTAAATCTGAAAAGCTGATTAGTGGAATTTCCTTTGCTGATACTTACTGTTAGTCAAACTGGGTGTGATTTGCTTCCTTGTCTTCCTTATAGTTTCACTGACTATAATCGCTGTTTCAGTTCTTACTTTTTTGCGTGATTATGATTGAGGTTGCATAATGTTTGTTATGCAACTTTCTTATATCTGGTTGTTATGTTGTGCCTTTTGTGTATCCTTAATTTTGCAGTAGGCTTGTTACTTTGAGCCGTTTCTGTTTTAAGACAATATCTTTCTGGATTTTTCTTGTGATTTTCTTTTTCAAGCTCTAGTTATATGCTGGCTTTCCCTTGATGTGTTCATTTGTTAACGTTTGTATATTTGACACTATCTATCCTAGGTTAATGCCTGAAGTTTTTTGATCATCTTCGAAATGTATTATTTTACAGATTATGCTTTTGCATAACTTGCCACACTATTGGTATTAGATTTATATTGTGTAGCAGTACCCAGAAAATCAAGGGTACTTGCTAGTATGATTGAAATTTTTTTAACGACCATGAGTGTGGAAACATTAGTTATCTTATGCTTTGGTGTGGGAAAGAATCTATCATGACATTCATGTCATCAGATAGGCTTGAGCTGTTTGATCTGCCTACAAGTTATTTTTAACAGAACACTTTATTCTCTTTCTTTGACAAGTGACTTTGCTTGACCCTGATTGTTATAGGTCAATTAGCTGCTTAGAGAGGCTTTTCATATCGACATGAGGGCTTCAACATCCTGTAAACTTTAAGAATTTCTTGCTTCTTGTTTTCCCCTTTGTAAAATAGTTGATACTTTTAAAGAAGTATGTGCCCTGCTCATCGTTTTCTAGCTCTGCAGTCAGGATTCTGCATATGTCGTTGATCCTTACACATCAGTTCAATTATACACGTATTTGATTATAAATGTAATTTTTGGTATTGATGGTTTTGTTGGGTTATTTTCTACATGGGTAAATACTACTTACCTCCCTGAGGTTTATCGAACTACTGCTTACCTTCCGTGGTTTGCATGAACAGTTAGAAACCTCCCTTGCCATTAAACTCCATTAAAATCGAAGTAATCATTTGACCAATTAAAAATGTTAAAATACCAAAACTACTCTTATATAATAGAGTAAGCTTTTAATATTTTAGAAATAACACATTATTTAAATATTAACAGTCCCAACCTTTTCTGAAATTTTTATTTTATATCTTTATTTAAAAAAAAAATTAAAATTCTTTGACACAAGTATAAACGAATTTATAATATTAAAATACACAAATATATTTGTTTAATATTTTAAAATATTAAAAGAATGATTAGACATGTTTTTTAAAATATTATTTTTACTTCTTAGCAGCCCTAAGCCACCCATTGGTTCTTTTTACCGGGTGGTGGTTGCTTCAATGCTTCAATTATTTGTTAACCGTATCATCCATCTTAATGGAACCTATAACATGACATGATTTATCTATAATTGCATGATAACTGAAAATATTTTAAATTGTTTCTTCGTTCAAGATAGAACCTTTTTTGTGATATGAATCAATTCGAGGTCTTTGCATCGAATAATGGTTAAAGATGAAATATCCGAAACTCAGCTTTCTGCAAACAAAAGATGAAGTTTTCATACAAGACAAAGCACACTTAAATTGAACTACTTGCCAAAGAGAATGGTCATTACTCCTCTAAAAGCCTTGCCCCTCTTGTTGTTTAGAACCCCTCTCACAGCCTTCTCATCCGGCGCAAACCCTTTGCTCTTCATCTGCTCCAAAAGTTCTGTGGCCTCCTCCAGCTTCTCTTCCCTTACAAAGGCCTCGAACACGGCAGTATATGTGGCAGCGTTGGGGCGCATGCCCTTGGCCATCATTTCCATCAAAAAGTTCCGGACATCATCCAATCTGCCATCTGCAGCAAGTCCCTTGATGAGAACAGTGTAAGTGTAAGCATTTGGTGCAACCCCACAGGCCAACATGCGCATGAAGACTTTGAGAGCCTCCTTGCTCTGACCAGCATTGGCGTAGGCTTCAACAACGGCGGTGTGGGCCACAACGTCAGGCATGTGGCCTTTGTCTTTGATCTGAGAGAAGAGATCTAAGGCCTCGTGGGTAAGTCCGTCTTTGGACAAAGCGTCGAACATCTTGATGGCATTGTTGGTTAGGCCTTCAGTTCTCATCTTATGAAATATCTCTTGAAGGTTTTTTGGGTCGTCGGGATCTTCGATTACGGGCTTCGTCTTCTTGTTGAAGGGATCATAAGGGGGAGGCAGCTTGCTCTTGTCGATCGTTTTCCTATTACTGGTCGTCTCGTAGTCATCATCATCTTGCTCTGACTCGGAGTCCGAGTCTGACAGAGAGAAGTTAACTTTAGTGTTGATGTTCTTCTTGTTGGTGCAAGAGGTGGATTGAGCATGATCATTATCAGAAGAAGAGGCAGAGCTGAATAATCTTTGCAAGGAAGGAACAGAAACGGGAGCAAGAGGTAGTGTTATGCTAAGGCTTTGTTTTGGTGGTGGTGACAGCAGAAGATTACGCTTTGAGAAAGAGAAAGCGCACTGGAGTCGAGTTTTATGGGCAAGTAGGATGAAGCGAGACACCCTCATCATGAGCAATCTTTAGGAGCTGTTGATCAGAAACCTCCTTCTAATTCTATCCCAAACTTTCACCAGAGTAAGCTAATAGGCGGTGACACAGACTGAGCTACAACGGCACAAAAATATTTTATTAAGCAAAATTTCTATTTCCCCAACGAAAATTACAAATTTCAGATTATAATGTTAACTTTTAATGACAGTTAAACGATTGTTGAGCCTCTAAAACTTTGTCGGACAATCATTAAAAAGTTATCAAATTACAGTCATGGTTGGATTGAAAAATATTTTTATTATTGTTATGAAATAGACTCACGCAGCATAAATTTGAAATGAAAATAACACAATAAATAATAAACAATGGG
>JANLJB010028898.1:0-12476 GCA_026212285.1 Bursera cuneata | reverse complement strand
TGAGAGATCTAGTAAACAATGGTGTTATCATGCTGAGTTATTGTGCATCTGAGAATCAAATTGCAGATATCATGACAAAGCCACTGAAGTTAGATCACTTTGAGAGGCTGCGTGGAATGCTAGGGGTTGCAGACATTTCTGAAGTAAACTAAATTCATTCAGTATGAATTAGTTTAAGGGAGGGATTGTTAGATATTTGTTTCAGTTAGACCTATTCTTTAGTTAGACCCATTCTTTAGGAAAATAGACGTTGTTTGCTTTCTGTTCCTATTTTTCAGTTTGTTACCGTTTGTTTGTAAGGCTATTTATAGCTATGTTTCACCACTGAATAATATAATCCCTTTCAGCTATCTATTCTGTTTCTTATTTTAACAAATCAATGAATTGGCAGTACTAGACGTTATTTCTGTAACTTTTTGGCAGGCATTACCTGAGTTGATTCACGCACTAGAAAGTCCTCTATAGGTTTCCTGAAATCTTCATTTATCAGGTAGTGGCAGCTGTAAGTTGTCACTGGCATATAACCCCGCTGAATCTTATGCTCGCCCTGGGCTCCAGCTTCAACAGTTTGTAGATCGAGTTCTATAGCTGCTTCTATTGCCTGAGATGTTGGAACAAAGCAGAACAGATAATCCTTGGCTTCGGATTCATATTGCAGTAATTATATGTATATTATCAATCTCGTTGCCATGAATTCTTTCTTTTTGTACTTTTTATCCTTCGTTTCCTACTTGTTATTTAGAGTTCAAAGCTTTAAAAAACAGATGCTGGAGACAGACAAAGGCCGATGTGCTAAACGTGGTAAAATTTTTGACTTTACCATATCATAGTCAAGGTCTTGGATTTGCCTTTTAGTTAAGAAGCACTAATTGCAGATTGTTCCTCTAATTAAAATGCCTAACAGGTTAAAACGAAGCAAACATGAAGATTAATACCAATGCAAATTCTAGTACAATCAGATATGAACCTGGTAATAGCATGCTTCAAAATGCAAACTTGGATAATAAGCTCGTTGGTGACAACCCCAAAGACGTCCAAATAGAGTATCTCCTCCGATAAGATTTAGTGCTCCTGCAACTAGTTCACCCCCTTCTTCAGCAACAACAAGCAATACCTGATCTTCCATCTTTGATCCCATGTTGTGGAAGAAATCTCTCGTCAGATAAGGACTACCCCACCTGTGGAGAAATCAACTAAATGATTACATATGACACTTTAAGCATCTCAAATACTTTTAAAGAATATATAAATAACAATTCTAAGACAGTTCAAAATGGAGGAAGCTTTACAAACAAATAGAAGTGATAATTAAAGATAGTAAAAAGATGTCCTCGATATTTCTGATTGAGAAACTGGTGTCCCCTAAAACTTCCAGTGGTTATGCCTTGTAATCGATCAAATATCAAAATTTATCATCTTTAAGTACTAAGAAAGTAGGTCTTCTTTATTGGGGTTATGTACCTTATCCACTTCAGGGTAACAAAGAGCAACATCTAAAGGTTTTAGCTAACCTTGGAGTAGTTATTTCTATTTCTGAAAGTTTGTATATAAAAAGAAGCATTATTCCAGGGGATTTAGTTTTTCTAATCAAAACCTTTCAAATGTAAATCCTATTTTTTTTTTTTTTGAAACACATATATAACCGACACAAAAAGCACAAATGGTTTATTGATGAGGAACAAACTTGTTATCAGTGGTGTTTCTGTAGAACTGGTAGAAAGAATCCCAGTGCCTAGCCTGCCAGAACAATTTAAATAGGTAAGAAATTTTCATTAGAAAGTGAATGTAGGAAATTTAATCCCAAATCAAGCCTGCCTCTAAAAATTTATGAACATTAACTCCATAAAAGAAGAGAAAGTTAGTGACTCCCTGAATTATACATTACCCATACTTGAACCAACAAGAATCTAAAAACAGAAAAGAACTTGTTCTATCAGCCTATAGGAATATCTGAGCACAGAAAAAGTATAGAAGCTTGAGATGTTTACAGTGTAGTTAGTAGGTAGCAGTAGGTAGTCAATTTATTTGTTTATTACCTATATTCCAATATAGTATATCTATTATCTTTAGTTTCTGCTTGAGCATTATGTTTTTCCCCTTAGTATCTTCCAATTAAGGAATTACTCAAGTAAATGTCCAATGCTAGAATTTATTTGTCCCCTTATTTATTTACTCGACACCCATATTTCATACCAGCTCATACTACCTATATAGCCATATCATTGACTGTTTATTGATTATTTTATCATTGATTTTTTTTAACTGTTCCAAGATTGCTTTCTTTTGTGATTTTGCAACAGATATATCAATGGCAAGATATGGCAGAGTCACCATTTCAGCTATTCTATTAACCACTAATACCTTTATTTCGTAACCTCGGAGCCGTTTCATTGTCAGGTTCTGCGCAGAAATCTGCATTTAGAAAAGTCAACTCAGATAATTAGCAAGTATGAACCAAACAAACATGAATGGTTTAAATACCAGTTAGAATCTTAAAACAAATTAAATACTAAGCCAAACTATGATTTCAAAATTTAAACTAAAACTTTTTTTGTATATATAAATTTGATGTTGCAAGAAAACAATCAGCACATTTCAAAAAACCTAACACTATTATTTTACTTAAACGATACGAACAGAACATTACGGCTACCCCATTGATTTCCACGACCTTTTATATTCTGCGCCAATGTCTAATGTCTTGTCCGGAACAGAAAGATATGGAAAACCAGAATTCACAGCATCAAAATAAGTTTCGGTTAAAAGAGTTGGCATGGAAAATAAAAACAAAATCATCATATAACATGTGAATCAAATCTCTCAAAATTATGATCCCATCAATATCAGTTTGGGAATTGGAGAATTAAAAAAAGTTACTATGACATCACAAAGGGAAAACTCTCTGTGAGATCTTTTTTCCTAATAAAAAAAGCCTTTAACATATGATCGTAACACGTTCAGAAAAAAATATTTCATGAAGTGGGCCAAGAGCTGACAGATCTTGCTCTGACAAATTCTACAAGAGTCAACAAAATGCATAGAACAGATAGGAGGTATTTCTTTGTCTCTTTTTCTGCTCTCACTTGAAGCATCTATCTATTTATCCGTTTCTTCTACTGGGTATTCTCATTCAAGTTGTTGTCAGTATCCAAAGATACAGTAAATTAATGTTTTAGCCTCATTCTACTTGAATGAGATTTCCAGAATTATCTTTAATCATCAAGCATTTTGTCTTAATTTCATCCATCTCCACAGTCTGCCCAATTAAATGACTGTTCCCCAGCTTTTAGCCCTTGTAGATAATCTTGACTCATATTGAGGACAACTGATATCATTAGGTAGGCAAGAAGAATCTAAATCCATCCTGTTATACTAGAGAAGGATTTGTATTGAAGCTTTTCATATTAGTTGAAATTAATATATATCCATTAAAAATTAAATAGTAAGAGAAGAACCTTTTTACGCTCTTGACGAATATTTTTCCTTTTATTTTGCTTCATATCCATCAAAAACTCATCAAAGCTGCATGAATAGAAGTAAAAATTATAACAGTTTTATATTTTTAGAAAATTCAGCAGAGTAAAAAGAAAATAAAATTGTGCAATCGAGATCAGAGATTAGTGTTCACACAGAAAATGGAAAAAGAGAGGTAAGTCAATGAATATGTGCTGGGAGTTGCTGAAGGAGCTAATTCTTATCACATAATATCTAAACTTGTGATAATATTTAATTACACATGGGCTCAAGAGATTATATGAAAACACTATGAGCCTCTAATTGGGAAAGAGTGCCTGAAATAAAGACATTTTACAAATGAACAAAGAGGTTCAGCATCCTCACGTTTTATAGTTACGGTTTCTCCAGTGGTATTGCATTCCAATCCTCTGCAGGAAACCTTTTTCCCTCAGTTTGTGCCACTCATTTTCAGATGCAAAGGTTATGTGTAGTGATGAAACCTGGGACTGTCAAACAATATAAAGTCAATTGAGTGGGCAAGATAAGGAAAATGGAAACAAGAATTGAATTCAGGGCAAATATTTCCCACATGATTACTATACTTCATCTCACGAATCCAAGAAAAAAATTTCAAATAAAATGAATGAACACATGTATAGAAATATCTTTACAAACAACAGTAGTATTTAAAATTGGCTTGATACTAATTGGAATATATTTAACTGGGTATTTAAAAAAGGCTCAACACTGAATCACAAGATTACAGAAACATGTATAGAAAGCGACATTTAATTGATTGATACAATACCTTGGCTGTGATATCCTTAAGTGCAGATATTATAACATCAATAACTTGGTCTTTGTATGAAGTATTACGTATCAAGATCCTTGGGCCAGTTACTGGAGTAAAAGGTACACAGCATTGGAACTTTGGATAATATCTTGATCCATAACTGTAGTAGGCATCTGCCCAAGCATGATCAAAAACAAATTCACCATAGGAATGGCTGCATATCCAATAGAAAGCGATGAGGAGCAGAGCCATTAAATCAGTTAGATAGAAGTTTCTGAAAGAATTGTATAAGAAATTACACAAGAATTTGCTGTCTTACGGCATTGTAGATACAAAACCTTTTAAGATAGAGTGGAACAACACCTAAAATATTTTCACTTTCATCCTTAGCAACGATATGGCATGGCATCCATCCTGTTTCCTGAAAAAGTTTTAAATGAGATATTTAGACAGAAGTGGAAAATTCAGCTGCTTCTTTCTTTTCGTAATATTATTGTTATTATTTTTTTATTACTACAAGAAATAGGAAGAACACTAATAGTATTATTTTTTTATTACCACAAGAAATAGGAAGAATTTTCAGGGTATTTTTACCGATCATATAACTAAAGAAGAAAAGGAGTTTGCAACACCTGAAGAATATTCTTTAATAATTTTACAGAGAATTTTTCAAGATGATGAAGCATTATCTCTACCACACAAGGACAAAGGATTTTAGATTTGTAATGAGCATTATAGCAGAGGATATAAAAGCATTGCATGAAAGATATGATACATAAAAATACACAATCTAGAGAACAAACATGTTCAACATTTGGCAAGGGCAATTAATGAGGTTTTCTACATGTAGATATAGGTTTATCAGCTGAAAACAGTGGATAATACTTTTTGTTTCTATGTTCAAAAGAAACTATGGTTCAACAAGAGTACATTAGTTTCAAAGGCCTTTCTAAATGCCTGGTCGAAAAATGGGCAACAAACAATGCTTAAATACCTTCACGGCACAACCTGTCTCTTCTAAGCTTGAAAGAAAGCCATGGGTAAGAAATGGGTTGAATTTCTCAGGGCCTGTAGTATCCAGAGCACAAGCATCCCAGTCATCTGATGAAACCTCTGAGATTGAAGAAATAACTGAAAGATGTATCTTTTTAGGCTTCCCCTGGTTTTCCCTGACTCCCTAAATTTAGAATCAATGACATGGAATTTGCAGACGAATTAGCCACCAAACTCAAGCACCAAAAATGTAGCTAGATAATCATAATTTTAATAGGACCATCAAAAGAGGACACCTCTGGTCCTGACCCTGTTAAAGTGAAATCCCCCAGTGATAAATCCAATACTTGTTGCTCCACAGTCTTCTTAGATCCCCAAAATAAAGCACTAATTCGATATGTCTGCACCTTATTCCCAATGTGTTGTCTGCATGGTGATTTTCCCTAAAATTAAAAATCACATACTAATGCTTAGTTTTAGATAACCATCATCAACATCAGATACTGATAATCCTAGCAAAATAAATAATTAAATGAAGTTAAGACATTAAACAAAACAAAAAGATTTTTAACAACAGGGATAATCCTTTTATTTAGCATGACAAAGATAAATAAAAGCTTTGACCAGGAACCTCGGACATCATTTTGTTATAAAGATCACATAACATTTCTCCCTCTTCAGAACATAGAAGCCCAGAGGGACACTGATTAGCACAGGGTAGGTATAGAACTTTAGTCGACGCCTTAACATATTCGACCTTAGCCAAGTTCATAAATCATTTTTAATCAACCAAATATCAACATTGCCCGATCTTTTACTTAAGCAAAATATACTCAACACAAGTCCACACTATGATCCCATAGATACAGCCATGGCCAGGAAAACAATTATCCTCTTTGACAGCAAAGTCTCAAATAGAAAATTCTCTCAAGTCCAATAGGTGTCACCAATACTAATAAACAATGAAAACAATCACCAAATTTAATGGTGATTTCCATCTATTCATATTATGGCTTACAGCATTTCAGTTCCGCCGTTTCCAACAAATTTTCATTTTCTATTTGTATGAAGAACTAAGGCCGTGCTTGTAAGTACTTCTGGAAAAAATGCTTCCGCGTAAGAATATTATTTAATAGAAATTTCTATCAAGTACTTATCCTGAAAACACTTCAAATAATTCTTTAGAAAGCCAAAAAAAGAAAAAAGAAAAAAGAGCTTTTACAGTTTAAAAAGCAATTAATTTTATTAAAAATATAAAACCAATTGCTTATACTAAATCAACTCCAAGTGGTGTTTTGAGCTTAAACAATCAATCTTACTCGTCTCAACCGAACACAAAAAGCGCTTCTGACTTTCCAAAATCGCTTTAAACAGCATATAATCCAACAACAATATATTCGAACTGAAAAATATGATTATCACATTAAAGCTAAAAAAGTAAAGAAAATAGTTGAAGATTCAGAAATTAAATTAAAACTTAAGCAAACTTAAAGATTGTAGAATGAATACATAGATAATATATCATCAATGGAACGCAGAGAGAGAGAGAGAGAGAGAGAGAGTTACAAGGTTAGGAGGAGATCGACCGAGAAATGGTGAAGGCTTGCAGTAGCAGCTGACTACTGCTGCCATGGCCACCACACACACTCGAGCTGCTGTGTTTGCTCCGAACTAAAAACAGAGACAACAAAAACAAAAACGAAAGAAAAAAAATTCTACATGGAAATTGCGATTAACTAGCTTCCACGTGGCAACTCAGGAAACAGATTTTTTTTTTTTTTTTTTTAAATTTATGTAATTTTTTTACTTCAAGTTTGGTAACTAATATGGGTACGGCTGTGCGGACTAAGCTGTGCACCGGGTTAGGTATCGTCATACACTATCACACCTGTTGGAGGTTGAATGAATTATCCGATCGTGACCATTGGAAAGTTTCCCCTAAGCTCCCAATTACATTCTTCGAAAACATGTAACCCCATGTTTATATTAAACTAATACTAATCCTCCAATTATATAACAGACGTTAAATAAATTTTATTAGAAAAGATTATAAAAGTAATTACACCCCTCCCTCATTTACTTAACCCATCTCATTAAATGAAGAATGACATGCAACGAATTGAAGAGAAACACCTGGCACTATGTCTGCATGAATATCTCCCTTACTGTCTCATACGTTTCCATTTACCGTAAAACTCTCCATTGCTAAAGCAGAGAGAAAACCTATTATTTAGAGAGGCTACCGTTTTAGAAGATAAAGCACTAACCTTTTTCAGTGAAGGAAGAGAGAGGGAGAACAGAGCAATCGGAGAAACAGTGGAAGGAAGTGTCTTTTCGGTGAAAGCTGCAACCTTTCCACTGGAAAAAGGATTTTCTTGGCAAACGAGGTAGTGAAGGAGTTTTTTTCTTCGGTGAACGTAGAGATAACCGTGAAAGAAGTGGTTTTTTTGGCGAACGGAAGTAAGACTAACGGTGAACGGACACTTATCGGTGAAATAAGTTGTTTCGGTGAAAAGAGCGACCTTTTCACTGGATTATTGGCGTTCATTGAAGAAAGGAGGCTTTTTTCGGCTAGAGCAGTGATTTTTCTGGTGAAAGGAGATTCTTTTTGGCAACAAAGGACTATATTAGGCGAAAGATTGAATCTTGAAGTAAAAGAGATGACGTAAGTGTTAGTTATTTGCTGGAAATGCAAGGTTTTTTGTTTTCTGTGTGATTTTTCTTGAATAACTTGCATGTTTGACTCCTAAAATATTGTTTCTTAATTGTTTTCCCCCTATTTTTTTCTTCTGTTTGATGTTTGATATGAAGCCGCCTAAATTACCACGTTGGTTGCATGCTTTGTTTTTTCCTTCATCTACATTTGTTGTGTTATGTCTGTGTTATTTCGAGTTTAGTCATGTTGTTTTATATAAAAGTCTTATTTTGCTATTTTTCCTTCATCTTCATTTGTTGTGTTGTGCTGTTTGTTCCTTGCATGGTTATTTTCAATATGTTGCTATTTAGTGAAAAATATTATTGAATGTTATTTTTATATGGTTTTTTCCAACTTATTTATATTGTTATGACTCATTTTCATGTCTGTTTAATGTATTAATTTCTGTTTTGTTGAATGTTATTTGTATATGCAAGAACAATGAAAAACTATTTACCTTCAAATTTAAGTTGTTTGGTGAAAAATATTGGCTACATGATAAATTTAGCCTAGTTGTCTTAGTTAAACACATAGTGGAAGGGTGTGGACTGGGTAGAATGGATGATATAGGGGTTGTTAATCCTTTTACGATTGAAGTGGTTATACCTTGGGATAGTGCTAGGCTTGTTTTAGTTGATAGTGATCAGGTTTTGCTGAACCTGTTTAATGAATTCAAGGAACAAGAAAGATATAAAATAACAGCTTCTATAGAGGTTCTTCCACTAAATGTATCTAATCCACGTGCCTAATCTTTTAATCCTAATCGAATAGGTAACCTACTTGACAATGTAGTTATTCCTAACAGTTTAGATAGGGAGGCTAGCCAATCTGAGGGACCTGAGGATAATGAGGCCTCTAGTGGGGAATATAATGAGGGTAATGAGGAAAGGATAAATGAGGGTGATGAGGCTGGTGCAGGGCCTACGAATCAGGGCAGTCAGGAAATGGGAAATAAGGGTGATGAGGCTGGTGAAGGGGCTGCTAATCAGGGTAGTCAGGAAATAGGAACTGAGGGTGATGAGGTTGGTGAAGGGCCTACAAATCAGGGTAGTCAAGAAATGGGAATTGAGGTTGATGAGGTTAGTGAAGGGGCTGGTAATGAGGGTAGTCAGGAAATAGGAAATGAGGCTGGTGAAGGGGCTGGTAATAAGGGTAGTCAGGAAATAGGAAATGAGGGTGATAGAGGGGCTGCTAATGAGGAGAGTGAGGAAAGGGGAGTTATGAGTGATGAGGCTGCTGTAGGGGCTAGTAACGAGGGTAATGAGGAGAGGGTAGTTGAGGGTTATAAGATTGCTGAAGAAACAAGTACTGATGATACTTATCAGGAGAGGAATGATGAAGGTGATAATAAAAGTACTGATGTTGAGAGTGGTGATGGGCAGGGCAGGGACAATGAAGATAATGAGGGTATTGATAGGATGATTTAATATGTGTCTGATGAAGAAAAATTAACTTCCAGTGATAAGAGTCAGGAATGAAACCTTTTTCAGAGGATTGCTAGGTCTTTTAGGGGACAACAATTCAAGTATGAAGCAGATGAAAAAATAAAGCTGGAGGCTAGGTAGTATTTTGAAAATATGAGGTATTTTCAAGAGGTTTTGAAAGATTATGTTATTCAGGAGGGTTTTGTATTAGATAGGAAGAAAAATGAGAGCACTAGGCTAAAGGCTAAGTGTGCTATAGAAGGTTGTCCTTGGCTGATATATGCTTACAGGTTAGTAGATAAATGTACTGTCCAAATCAGGAGCTTAAACCCTACTCATACATGCTTAAGGGTAGAAAAAAACTCAGATATTATATCTAATTGGATAGCCGAAAATACGGGAACCTAATTAGGTCTACTGTTAGTACTACAATCAAACCTCTAGTAGATGTTTTAAGAGATGAACATCAAATAGAAGTTCCAAAGCATAAGCTATATAAGGCAAAAAAGGGAGCCCTAGAGACCTTAGGCCTAGACCATGAGAATCCTATACAATGTTAAGGAAGTATTGTAATGCTATCCTCTAAAGCAATCCTGTGTCAATGAGTTTGTTGAAGCTTAATAGGCCTGAAATCCCTCATAGCCCTGTTTTAAAGAGATTTTTTGTTAGCTTTTCTACCCAAAAAAAGGATTTTTTTATTGGGATGTAGGCCTTTCATAGGGGTTGATGGGTATCATTTGAAGGGAAAATATGAGGGTGTGTTACTGGCTGCCGTTTCTGTGGATGCAAATAATGGTATATACTCCTTAGTCATTAGTATTGTTGAAGTTGAGAGTACTGACTCACGGGGTTGGTTTCTTAGTAAGCTGTATGAATTTCTTGGGGGCGAAGGTCATATTCCAATAAGCTTTATGAGTAATAGGCAGAAGGGATTGATCAATGCATTAAATAAGTATTGGCCAAATGAGAACCATTGATTTTATGGTAGGCATTTGTTATCCAACCTCAACAGTAAGTTCTCTGGTGTCTAAGCTATTTTGGCAGGCAAGCAAGGCATCAAACAAACAAGATTTCATTACTGCCATGAATGAGCTTAAAGAAATGTATAAACAAGCTTACTTGTGGCTGTTGGAGTTTCACCCTTCACTTTGGTCAAGGCATGAATTTGACCAAATGGTGAAATGTAATCATGTTACCAATAAAATTGCTGAGTCCTTTAATTCTTAGTTAGGAGACAATAGAGCAATGCCAATCTTGAGCATATTAGAGGAGTATAGGAGAAATGTCATGAGAACAATAATGGAGAAGAGGGAAGAGGCATTGCAGTGGGTGACAGAAGTACCTCCTATAGTCTATAAGGCCCTTGGTGAAATGAAAAAAAAATCCAGTAACTTGAGGATAATTTAGCCTGGTTCAGATTTGTTTGAAGTTAGGGATGAGTTGCAAACACCCTACAGGATATACATTGTCAATACAGAAAACAAGTCTTGTGATTGTGACACCTAACAGATTTCTGGAATTCCCTGCTCACATGCATTGAGTGCATTCAACTTCCGAAGACTAAATGATTACATACATTTCATAGACCCCTATTTGTCAATTGCAAATTTTATGACTACTTATGGTGAGAACATTCAACCAATTTCAGACTAGATTCATTAGGTGGAGGGTGAGGGCAGTGAGAAGATCTGGCCACCTCCAAAGAGGGTCAAGTTTGGGAGACCAAAAAAAAAAAAAAAAAAAAAAGGAGGAGGGAAGCTGATGAACCTAANAGGGTGAGGGCAGTGAGAAGATCTGGCCACCTCCAAAGAGGGTCAAGTTTGGGAGACCAAAAAAAAAAAAAAAAAAAAAGGAGGAGGGAAGCTGATGAACCTAAGAAACATAACTAAAGACGCACTGTCACTTGTAAGAAGCGTGGCAATTATGGGCATAACATAAGGACTTGTGGGAAGAAGTAGAGAACTGAGGTATGCATGAGTCAATGTTTTAAATATCAGTCAAAATATTCTGTTATGCATGCTTAATAATATGTATTTTTTAATTCTTGTGTTTTACTTTGTTACAACAAGGGGAAGGTTCAAACAGCCAAGTCTATTCGACTGCTGGTGTTAAGGACATAATGCAGTCTTAAACAAGTTATCAAAGAGGTAAGAATTCTATGTGTTTCATTGCATTTTCTGTTATTGAATAAATAATTATTTGGCTGACTGCCTCTATTGATTTTATAGAATCTGGTGAAGGTTTTCAGAGCCAAATGTGAAGCATTAGAGACTGATTGCAGATGCTGGGAATTTTGTAAAGGCTGCATTTGGCTCTTTTTTTTTTCTCACAGTTTTAAGTACACTTATGATGTTGGGATTTTTTGTGGGCTGTGTTATAAAACTTTGAATAGTTTTTTATATTTGGCAGTTCAGGTTTAGGTATATCAATTTTTTGAGCATAGTATTGTGGAAGACAACAAGTTAAAAACTATAATTGTTGTATTCCATTATACTATGTGATTATAGTTATGATTTGCCATCAAACATATTGCTCTTGTGAATGTTTATTGTAAACAGAACAAAGGAATGAATGAAGGTAAATGCAAATAGACTTCTGCCTGTATTGGATTTTTCTGCTTGCATTGGATTGTTTTTTATCTGAGCTGTTGTTTTTGTTGCCTAAGTTTTCCTTAAAAGCTTAATTTATTGTTCCCTTATAATATTTTTTTATGGCCAATTTGAGGGCAAAATTGGAATGCATTGTTATATGTTAAACAAGATACAAATTTTTAGGATTTGATATGACATAAATTATTATTTTATTTTTTGTTTATATTTTATTAAATTTCTTACAAGTTTCAGTTATATGAAGGGTATTTTAGACATTGTAATATATTTCTAGTATAGTTGATACTGTTTATTAAACTTCTGTTAGCAGAGTCATTTCCCCCATAACCATATGGTATTCTTGGGTTTGACCAATATTTGACTTGAATTTTGACAAAGTTTTATCTTACATTTTTGACACGTCCAAAATAGGATTGTCTCCCAAGTATAGGAGTGTCGAAGTAATAAAACCCGGTAAAACCGGGGTCGATCCACAGGGAAGGGGATTAGGTGGTACAAAACAAGTA
>JANLJB010028897.1:0-12474 GCA_026212285.1 Bursera cuneata | reverse complement strand
TATTGGTTATGAGACGATATATTTTCGAATCAAAGAGTATGAATGAAAAATATGCTTTCAGGAGCTGGGGTGAAGAGAGTACCGTATGCATTTCTCCACTTCTCAAGGAATGGGAAGAGAGTGGGAAGCCAGTCATGGCTAATAGAAGCTTGGTGATGATTTTGATCCTGAATATCTGTTACTCTTGATTGGGCTTGTTCTTGGCTGATCCTTTTGATTTCAAAGATATTCCCAGATAGAAAAGAAGGTGACGGTCCTCTTATCCCCTGACTTCGAAGCTTTGATCTTAGCCTTTGTGGGTTCACAATAATTACATTGTAGAGATGAAAGAGCAATACCACAAAGCTAGTCAATGCCACTGATAAACTGATCTTCACCATCACAAATTCATCTGCTTCCATTTGTTTCTTGAGTTCTCTTTTACTTGCACTTCTTCCTCTCCTTCAATTCCAAGTCAACTTTACCTGGGTAGATGTAGATCTCATGTGCCTAACCTTGAGTAGTTGACTTCTTTAGAGTTTGCATATGATTTTGAAAGGTGTGGGCTATATAAACCCCAAAATTGCTTTACCAACCCATTCTCTAACTACACTCATGATCAAATTTTTAAAAAATTAATATTTTATATAAAACATATAAATTATTTTAAACAGAACCTTTATAATCAATTCTAAATTAATCAACTGATGTTTATTGACGAAGAATATAATTAAAACTTTTACTTTTCATTAAAATTTTGATAGAACAAATGATTCATAAAAAATATTTTTCAATTAATAAATCAGGTAGGTTATGAAAAAATTATTTTTATAATACTTTCTATTAAATATAATAAAAAATATCGAATTTCTATTAGTTATTTGGATTTTATCTTAAAATTATTAAATTGTTGCATAAAAATGAATTTAAGTCTTAAAACAGTGGATTTGTTTAGAGAAAGGAGTGTGGAGAGCATACTTATATAGTCCCACCCTTTTCGAAAATCCCACTTACAATGTTAACTTCCACTCAACGACACATGAGGCTTTTTCAAATTAATTTAAAATAAAAAATAATTAACTGACTATTCTAAGTTTATAAAAGTTATAAATATCTATTTAAAAGTTGTAAATGATTGTAAAAAATTTGTTTAGGAAATTTTGACAAAAAATTAAAAGTATTCAAAACATTTTTTTTCTAAATCATTACAATTTTTATATGATCATTTATAATTTGACCCGATTATTGTTAAAAAATTGACATTATGTATAAAAAAAATATTTAATATAATATGACTCTTTTCCTATACTAGTATCACATTGTCGAGATATAAAATAATCTTTAAGGATATAAGATTTATCTAAACAATTATGAAATGCTAACGTTATAGGTATTTATAATATATAAACAAAAATTAAAAAAAAAATATATTTTAGTATTTTACCAAGACAATGCACAAATGAATTAATTTAAGCGAGTCAGCTTAATCTAAATTCTTAATATAGTTATTGATTTAACCAAACTTCTAAAACAATATCTAAATTTTAAAATCAGAAAATTTACAATTAGGAATCCTTAACCAAACAACAATGTAAAATTTCTAATTAAGAAAAAAAAGACTCAACCCTAAATTTTTTTCATACATTTCTTGAGAATATCTATCCCGGTAGATACTAACAACATCCAAACTGAAAGTTTTCTTATTAAATCTATCTTTATTTACCTAAGGTAACAAACTAATTACCGATAAAAAATTTAAAATTGTCTAAATCTATATTTGAAAGAACAAACAAGTAACATGAAAGGTAAATACTTATAATATACAAGAATTCATAGTACGTATTTATAAATGTAATATTTAATTTTTGCAAAAATGAAAAATAATAAATAATATATATAAAATAAATGTTCATAATGTTTTATTGGTATAGCGGTTTCGCATCGTAAGAGATTGGTATACAATTAGTGACGGAGCTTGGAAGAATTTTTGGGGGAGTCAAATAAAAAAACTCAAATTTTAGAGGGGTCCACAGTAAAATTTTAATATTTTTTTAATTTTTAATTTATAAATATATTGATATTTTTTATGGCTCTCCTCGGTCCTCACTAAGCTCCGTTACTGTATACAACTTTATGGTTATTATTAAGATAGAAACTTTGGATTATAATGAATTTATCAGCTTACATGTACAAAAAAAAGCTGATCAGAATCTCAAGATCCAATCAAAACTCAAAGCAAGCCTAATGTTCTCAAACCTCCATTAACTGTTGATGAGCAGTAGCATACGAAGCTTGGTCAAAATTATAAGATTCGTTGGTCAAAGTCCAGCACTTATTATAATGACAATGTATTTTAGATATTTTGGTCAAAGAAAAGATCAAATGTTCCATATTATTTTCTAACGCCGAATTTTCTGCTTTGCAAGTTGGAAAAAGTACTAGAAATCATCTACAAAAGCATTTCTTAACGCATGCATGCATGGATAACTACGTACGCAGGTGGCCTAAATGACTTCATGCATAAATCTTTTATTTCATCATGACGTATCCCAGTAAATAAAACTTTGACTTGCTCTAAAAAACAAATATTTAAAAAATATATAAATAAATAAAGAACGAAGACTTGCTACATTTTGAAGGCTCAGCCCCAACGTACGTTTGCAAGCCGCCATCTTAGACTAAACCAAGGCAGTGTTTAATTGACGTAACATTCGATGAGCAGTATAAATACCACGCAACGCCTGAGCTTCTCATTCTTATCTTTCTCAATATTCTATCGATAATCGATATATCTCTCAACTAATATCATATTGGTACTGTTGAGTTTAGTTTTACTTTCTAGCTAGCACAAACAAAACTGAGATTCCAGCTAGTAAAAATGGCTTCTCGAGCTAGTTATACCTCTACGATTCTCACCATATTGTTGATTATCTCTATGCAATGTGGAGCTCAGCTTTCTTCAACGTTTTATGACTCTACATGTCCTGATGCTCTAAGTACAATCCGGACTGCTATCAGGACTGCTGTTTCACGCTAGCGCAGAATGGCAGCATCTCTCATTCGTCTCCATTTCCATGATTGCTTTGTCCAGGTAATTTGATTTATATACATGTATAGGGGAAGTTTATCTTGTTCATTTATGGCAGGAAAGTACTTAAATGAGCTGCCTAAATGCAGGGTTGTGATGGATCCATTTTGCTTAACGATTCCTCCATAATCGAGAGCGAGAAAACTGCTAGAAACAATTTGGATTCAGTCGGAGAAGTCATAGATAATGCCAAGGCACAAGTGGAACGCGTTTGTCCTGGAGTTATTTCATGTGCAGACATTGTTGCTGCTCGTGATGCATCCTTTGCTTTAAGTAAAGTTAATTCAAATTACAATAAAACTAAATCAGCAAAAATTGTTGCATGTTCAACCTATGATAACTCATGACGAACTTTTTGATTTGTTACCAGGTTGGTGGACCGTCGTGGGCAGTTAAGCTTGGAAGAAGAGACTCCACCACTGCAAGCCTAAGCTCAGCTAACAGTGATCTCCCTGGCTTTGGAGATAGCCTTGAAAGCCTTATTTCCTTGTTCGATCGCAAAGGTTTGAGTGCAAGAGACATGGTTGCACTTTCAGGTTCTAACCTAACTATCTTTATCTATCGTCATAAATATCACTAATTCAATTTTCTTTATTGCCTTAGTGCAAATACTTAAAGATTATTATTTTGCTAAACGCTTCATTTGATTTGATATTTAGGATCACATACAGCTGGGCAAGCGCAATGCGTTACTTTCCGTGGTAGGATTTACAACAACGCAAGTGACATTGATGCTGGCTTTGCTAGCACGCGAAGACGTCTGTGTCCATAAACTGGTGGGAACTCAAATCTTGCACCACTTGATTTGGTGACACCCAATCAGTTCGATAACAACTACTTCAAGAATCTTATTCCAAAGAAGGGTCTTCTTGCATCAGACCAAATGCTATTCAGTGGGGCTTCCAGAGATAGTATTGTGGATGAATATAGCAATAACCCTACAAAATTCAAATCTGATTTTGCAGCTGCCATGATAACGATGGGAGATATCAGCCCTCTCACCGGTTCTGAAGGCGAGATTCGAAAATTGTGCTACGCCGTTAATTAAATTGTCGACAAATTTTATTCAAATTCCAGTTACTAAATGTATATGCCATGAGTATTTAATTAATTTATTGTTCTAGTATTCAACAAGGAATTAAATAAACAAAGTTTCTTTAATAATTTTCGAAGTTTAAAAGATAAGAATTATTAAATCATTCTTGTTTTCTTGAAATTATATTACATGGTTGCCAACAAATATATAACAAAATACTTCAATGCTTGTAGATGCACCAAACACCAAACTTACAAATCATATTTACATGTGAGCTGATTAGGATTTAGAGAAAAATAGGAGAGATGATAATCAATGAGTAAAAATTATTTTTATCTCAGAGAGAAAACCGTAATGTTAGTTGGGTTAAACCGTTAAAAGACGGTTGTGTTTGCATCCAACAAAACCATTTCTACTGGATAACTTTATAATTCACATAATTTGACAGCTTGATTGTTATCAAACGGTCCATTTAACTCCCATTATTGAAACCCGATTTTTATGCCGGTATGGTAGAATGACCGACTTGCTATTTTTGGAAGCTCAGCCCCAACGTTTACTGTTTTTTTTTTTTTTCAGATGAAGCAGCGGCTAGCCGCCATCTTAGACAAAACCAAAGCAGTGTTTTATTGACGTAATGTCGATGACCACTATAAATATATGCAACTCTTGAGCTTCTCATACATCCTTCTTTCTCAATATTCTATCGATATTCTACTACTGAGTTTAGTGTTACTTTCCAGCTAGCGGAAACGAAACTAAGCTTCCTGCAGCTAGTAAGAATGGCTTCTCAAACTCGTTATACCTTTACTATTTTCACTGTTTTGTTGATTATCTCTATGCAATGTGGAGCTCAGCTTTCTTCAACGTTTTATGACTCTACATGTCCAGATGTTCTTAGTACAATCCCGACTGCTATCAGGACTGCCGTTTCACGAGATTTTAGAATGGCAGCATCTCTCATTCGTCTCCATTTCCATGATTGCTTTGTCCAGGTAATTTAACTTATATATATGTAAATAAGGGGAAGTTTATCTTGTTCATTTATGGAATACAAGTACGTAATATGAGTTAGCTAATTGTAGGTAGAGATGGATCCATTTTGCTAACGATCCAATCAAGAGCGAGAGAACTGCACAAAATAATTTGAATTCAATTAGAGGATACGAAGTCATAGATAATGCCAAGGCCCAAGTGGAAAGCGTTTGTCCTGGAGTTGTTTCATGCGCAGACATTGTTGCTGTTGCAGCTCGTGATGCATCCTTTGCTGTAAGCAAAGCTAATTCAAATTACAATATGTTAGTAAATTAATTAAATTAAGTCAGCAAAAAATGTTGCATGTTTAATCTCTAATAACTGCGAACTTTTTGATTTTTCACCAGGTTGGTGGACCGCCGTGGCCGGTTAATCTTGGAAGAAGAGATTCCACCACTGCAAGCCTAACCTCAGCTAACAGTGATCTCCCTGGCGTTGGAGATAGTCTTGACAATCTCATTTCCTTGTTCGGTCCCAAAGGCTTGAGTGCAAGAGACATGGTTGCCCTTCCAGGTTCTAACCTAACTGTCTTTATCGTACCACTCAACAATTCATATATCTTCGTTACATTACTGCAAAATACTTTAAGATTTCTCTACTTTTCTAATTACGTTTAATTTGATTTATTTAGGAGCACATACGTATAAGGCAAGCAAGATCTTAATTTCCGTGGTAGCATTTACAACAACGCAAGTGATATTGATGCAGGCTTTGCTAGCATTCTCCAATGACCGCTCAGCAAAGATATGGACGAAAATCTTTCGCCACTCGATTGGATGAAACCCTATTCTTTTGATAACTACTACTTCAAGAATCTTATTCAGAAGAAGGGTGTTCTTGCATCAGACCAAATACTCTTCTGTGGGGCTTCCACAGAAAGTATTGATGAATACAGCAATAATCCAACGAAATTAACATCTGATTTGCAGCTGCCATGATAAAGATGGGAGATATCAGCCCTCTCTCTGATTCTAAAGGAGAGATTAGAAAATTGTGCTGCGCCATTAGTTAATTGGTGACAAGTTTTATTCAAATGATAGTTTTAATGTATGTTGTAAAGACATATATTAAGACTTCAAAAGTTGTATAGTTTCACTATAACAATTATTAAAATGTCGAGAATAATTGTGTTAAACAATTGTTTTATTGACTTTAATGATTTTCATAATAAAAATCACATTTTTTTTAATGATTTTCATAATTGAAACACACTAGTTATTAGGACTTAACATGTATCCTTAGACCCCACTTTAATACTACTTTTATTTAATTTCCAATTATTAATTGTAAATGTCATGATTTTTCAATTAATTGTTATGCTAATATTCAGGAACGAATAACTTGTTTCTTACTCAAGGAAGATAGAGTTTACAAGGAGCATTCTGTAGATCCTCTTATGTGTTATATTCTTTAATTACTTCAAATGTTTAAATCTATATGTTATGTAGGGTATTCTCAACATGGTGTGTCATGAAGATATCAAAACCGATGTATTGTAAGTTATTCTAATCGTTAATCAATCTTAAAAACTGTGTTAACTTACTTCTTTTATTATATTCAGTGACTTTAATAATAAAATACACATTTCAAGGTAGATTAATGATTATAATAAATTAAAATACACAGATTTTGAGTTTTTTTTTTTTTAATTAGCTAATTATGAGATTAAATATTATATAAATTGAAACTTTAATAAAATTTTATTCAGAATTCTTGTCTATCAACGAAGATTATCTCAAAATATGGACTTTTTAATTATGATTGTTAATTAGTATAATTAAATAATAATATGTTACAAGTTTCTTCAGTGTGCGAATTAAAATTTAAAATGAAGAGAGTTTGCAAATTAAAATTCATTCTTGTTTCCTCTCTCTATTCTTTGAGACTTGAGTGCATCTGAATAAGTTAAGGGGCAACAATTATATAAAAGAATAGCAAAAGCTCTTCCTTAAACCACAGCAACCACAACGTACCACAGCCATATATACGAATCATTCGGCATTGTACTAAATATCTTCAATTAATTTGCTGCTGTTTTAATACTGTATATTACATCTAATTGCAAAAATTTCCATCTGAGTCTTTAATTGAAGTTGTACTTTGTACTATATACTTATAAGCACCTATACACGAATACGGCACGTTTTTTTCAAGATTATATTAAAAAAAAAGAGAAGAAACAAATACTAAGTAATTGAGAATTGCTTTAAATATATATAATCTATAATAACCAGATTTTGATATCTTACCTTTTTTCATCTATTTAAGCTAATTTACAATATCTATATTAATATTATTTAATTTTGGAGATTATGGATGACGTATGTTGTAAATATCTTCTTCATTTATTATAAATTTTTACCATTAATCAATGATATGCATGTTGTATTATTACGTAGTGCATGTTATATGTTGTAGATAAGTTATTAAAGATTAAACCAAACATAAATAATTATTTAAAGCACTTAAAAATGAATATTCAGATCTCCAAGTGCTTCAATCAAACGGCCAGTTAGTAAAATAAGTAAGCTGAGATCTTGAAATGTGAAAGTGGAGTAATGACTGGTTTGCAGTACTCTTAAGTATTGTTCACAGAAAGAATATTATATTTCAAGATATGAAGTACGAATTTTACAGTCTATATACTTGAAAACGACTTTATACGAATTGATGTGTGATAGCATGACTGTCATATTATTTATTTAAAAAATTAGATTAATTTCACCAACGTATTTAACAAATATTAATACGCATAACATATAGTAATTAAATTGGTTTATAATTATAGCTAATAAAGTTTATATTAATCAAATTAGGTTTTAATTGTCCAAAAACTAATTAACGGAGGCAGCCGTAAGGCCGTTACTTCCTCTCTCTTTTTTGTTTTTTTTGTTTTTTTTGAAGGTTTCTACAGTTTGACTTGGAAAAGTTCTTTATGAAAAGTTAATTTACGTTTAGTTAACTAACTCCAGTACTCGATCAACTTCTGAAGTTTCCTTTCGCTTTCATTATTAAAATATAAAGATGCAAGCTGGATAAGGTCAATATTCAAAACAGTACATCTTATTTTCGGACTTGGTTTGGTTAGTTTATACATTATAGTACAAGTTGCACTAGTATGAAGAGAACATAAAAGCATTTCACATTTGCCTACTATTAAACAAAGAAATGACTTGCTGCTTTTTGGAGGCTTGATGTCTAGCCAGATTCATTTGTTCAATATGAAGCCGCGGCAAGCCGCCATCATGGAACCGCGCGGTTGACAAATCCAAAACAGTGTTCATTGACATCGAGCACTATAAATACTATGCAAAGCTTGAGCTTCTCATCCATCAATCTTTCTCAATATTCTTTCAATCTCCCAACTAGTGGTTGGTACTATACTATTGGTGTTATTTTCCTCTCTAGCTAGCATAAGAAAATCCGAGCTTCCATCCTAGTAAAATGGCTTCTCTCACCGGTTATACCTTTGCCATTGTCACCGTTTTGTTGATTATCTCTATGCAATGCGGAGCTCAGCTCTCTCCAACATTTTATGACTCAACATGTCCAAACGGTCTCAGTACAATCAGAACTGCCATCAGGACCGCTATTTCACGTGAGCGTAGAATGGCAGCATCTCTCATTCGTCTTCATTTCCATGACTGCTTTGTGCAGGTATTTGACTCAATCTATCTGTAGGAGGAGATTTGATTTACTTGTTCACTTTTGTSATGGCAAGTGCTTAACATGAATTGGCTAATTACAGGGTTGTGATGCCTCCATTTTGCTGGATGATTCACCCACAATCCAGAGCGAAAAAAATGCACGAAATAATTTTCAGTCAGTCAGAGGATACGAAGTCATAGATAATGCCAAGGCCCAAGTGGAGCGGATTTGTCCTGGAGTTGTATCATGCGCAGACATTGTTGCTGTTGCAGCCCGTGATGCATCCTTCGCTGTAAGTATACTAAATCGAAGCTATATATTTGTTTTCATATACTATCACCATCTTGAATATTCAAAAGTTAGCAAGTTCGACTTCTAATGATCAAATTATTTACCGACGAACACAGGTTGGTGGACCCTCATGGACAGTTAAGCTTGGAAGAAGAGACTCCACTACTGCAAGCCTAAGCTCAACTCTAACGGATCTCCCTGGCTTCGGAGATAGTTTGGAGAGTCTTATTTCGTTGTTCGGCAGAAAGGGTTTGAGTGCAAGGGACATGGTTGCACTTTCAGGTGCCTCTCTTAACCTAACTATCATTATCTAATTAGTTATTAACATGATAGTAATCCTTAAAAGATTTCTGATTGCTAAATGATTCAATATTTGGTGTTTAGGATCACATACAATTGGACAAGCACAATGTTTTACATTCCGAGGTAGGATTTACAGCAACGCAAGTGATATCGATGCTGGCTTTGCTAGCACTCGAAGACGTYGGTGTCCCGCAACTGGTGGGAACTCAAATCTTGCACCACTAGATTTGGTGACACCCAATCAGTTGGATAATAACTACTTCAAGAATCTTATTCAGAAGAAGGGTCTTCTTGCGTCAGACCAAATACTCTTTAGCGGGGGATCCACAGATAGTATTGTTGATGAATATAGCAAAAACCCTACAAAATTCAAATCTGATTTTGCTGCTGCAATGATAAAGATGGGAGATATCAGTCCTCTCACGGGTTCTCAAGGGGAGATACGAAAATTGTGCTCTGCTGTTAATTAATTGATTTGTTTTCAATTTTAGTTCATTCAAATCTCAATTGTCAATTGTATAGGTCGTGATTTATTAATTTAATCGAATTTCAATGGTCAATTAGGCCTTAAAAGAGTGGCATTTTGAGGATGCGCTTGTGCTGTATTTTTCAATTCAAATGTAATAAAGCTATTTATTTGTGTTTTGTGTAACTAGTGAGTTCTTTTTTCAATATACAACTAAATGAAATTTGTACGTGGAAATCACTTTTAGATATTTATCACATTGAGCATGTTCTTGAGCATCAATTTGTTGTTCACCCATGTATATAATTCATGTTAGTTCTTTCATTTTTTCCACAATAAATTAATATATCTGTAACTATATGCAACAGACAAGAATATTCATATGTGATTTCAAAAAATTTAATTGATTTCTTCACAAAAAATTCAAAACAATGTAATTAACATGATTAAAAATAAAAATATATCTCGAGATTATTATATCTTTTTTAATTTATAAAAGATTTTGATTTTTAACTAATAAATTACTGTATTAAAAACTCTTGATTGAATTCTTTAATAATTATAGAATCAAAAGGCTTTTTTGAGCTGTGTTCAAATGATATATTATTCAACATATTCAAACTTGACAAAGTAAAGCAACAGAATCTTCTTTACCATAGCCGTTCCTATCAATTTGAAAATTTACAGTTTGCAAGCTTATATATAAGGTAAAAGATTGACGAAAGCATATTATTAATATATTTTTTCTACTAATTTAGATCATTAGATTCAAAACCTTTATATTTAATAGTAAATGTATTTTATAACATGACCCATTTAAGTTTAAATGACAAAAATTTTATTGATTGATAAAAATGAAAAAAAAATGAAAGATTTTTTCATAAATGATCTATAATAACCACCAATCCTACGATTTTGTACAACATCATGTTATATAGGTTATGTTTTATAACTTCTTTGCATATGATATTAAATTTTTCATATGTCATTTTCATGATATATTAATTATCAAGCTAGATTTTTAATCTCAATATTCGAAAGTGCTTCAAAATTGTGCAAAATTGTGGTGAAAATCTTAATAGTCAAAAGTTAAATATATCTATCTATCTATCTGTATATATATATTTTTTGTATGTTTTATACTAGGAGTAGTGAATATATCTTATTTATTAAGAGTTTTTAAGAATAGAATTTTATGGTTATTATTATTTGTTTTATTAGGCAATACTAATACACATATGTTTTCAAGCATGATTTTAGAGGCATATAGGATATCGATAAATTATTTCAGAATAAGTTTTAGCAATAATTACATTAATTATAAAAGTTAGAGACCATATATTTTAAAGAGATTGTATTTTGTAAAATAATAGTTATGGTTATTCCTCTTGTTGAAGCTTTCTATTCTATATTTTGACTTTGAAATATATCTACTTATTGTTTAATTAGCTCCACTATCAACATCAGAATTTTCCTTCCGCTTTCATCTTGAACTATAAAGATCCAAAGATATGGTCAATATGAGCATTTCATAGCCAGCCAATGCATGCCCACGCATGCATGTTTGTTATAAACGTATAAGTAGTTTGACTTTGTTTATTATGAAGCCGCGGCAAGCCACCATCATTGACACCCGCGGTTGACAAATCGCACAGTGTTCATTGACATCGAGCACTATAAATACTGTGCAAGGCTTGAGCTTCTCATCCATCAATCTTTCTCAATATTCTTTCAATCTCCAAACTAGTGATTGTTGCTATACTATTAGTTTTATTTTCCTCTGTAGCTAGCATAAGAAAATCCGAGCTTCCATCCTAGTAAAATGGCTTCTCTCACCGGTTATACCTTTACCATTCTCACCGTTTTGTTGATTATCTTTATGCAATGTGGAGCTCAGCTTTCTCCAACATTTTATGACTCAACATGCCCAAACGCTCTCAGTACAATCAGAACTGCCATCAGAACTGCTATTTCACGTGAGCGTAGAATGGCAGCATCTCTCATTCGTCTTCATTTTCACGATTGCTTTGTCCAGGTATTTGACTTGTCTATCTGTACGAGGAGATTTGATTTTCTTGTTCACTTTCTTTTGGCCTGGCAAGTACTTAACTGAATTGGCTAATTACAGGGTTGTGATGCATCCATTTTGCTGGATGATTCACCCACAATCGAGAGCGAGAAAAATGCACGAAATAATTTTCAGTCAGTCAGAGGATACGAAGTCATAGACAATGCCAAGGCCCAACTGGAGCGCGTTTGTCCTGGAGTTGTTTCATGCGCAGACATTGTTGCTGTTGCAGCCCGTGATGCATCCTTCGCTGTAAGTAAACCCAATCCAAGCTACATATTTGTTTCTATATACGATCACCATCTTCAATATAATATCTGTTGGGAATTTGGAATAGCAGAGTATTGAAAATGAGAAGCTGCAGGAGGTAATATTAAACAGAGAAGATGCAGAACATGAAATTTTTCTGCTGCATATTATTCCAGAACTGAATGTGTCTTTATAAAGACTTACAAGCTAACTAAAAGACCTGAAATATCTCATCTATATCAGATATTATTGCCACTAACTCAGACTAGTTCTATTAACCAAAACACAGAAAATTAAGGAGTAAATATCTG
>JANLJB010028896.1:0-12472 GCA_026212285.1 Bursera cuneata | reverse complement strand
ATGTGTTTAGTTTTTGATTATTTCACCCCACTCACTGAGTTTTTACTCACTCCTCTCCTGTTTTATAAAATTTTCTCCCTCAGGTGACCAGAGTTCTGAGCAAGCTCCTAAAGAATAGGTCGAGGTGGGTATTTGATGATGATGATGTTCGATGTTTTCATTTATTTCTTAGGATTCATTTTGAAAGTACTTAAGTATTTTATAATTACATAATTATTTTTCATGAGTTAGTTTTATTTTAGTTGTTTTGAAGTCATAAATTATTATTGGGATATTTTTATGAAAGAAGTATTTATTTATATTGAATTGTTGGATCCGAGATCCAAATTTTAAAATTGAGGTTTGAATGAAATTTTAGAAATTAATTGAGGCACGATTCGTCCACGTGTCAGTTTTGTCCATATTTTCAGGGACGGGTCGTGTCAAATGTTTCTCTCATTTACTTAACCCTCAACAGTAATATTTTCCTTATATCTCCCATTTACCCTTACCTTCATTTTAGAAAATAACTGTCAAACCTTTATTTTCAAAATGACTGTCCAAACTATCTTTTTTAAAATGAAGGTCTCAGACAGTCATTTTAGTGTCATTTTGAAAAATGACTGGTCGGACTATCATTTTGAAAATGACTTTCGGACCTTTATTTTCAAAATGACTGTCTGGACCTTCATTTTCAGAATGACTGTCCGGACTTTCATTTTCAAAATGAATGTCCAAGACCTTCATTTCGATTTGTCTTTTTCAGCAAAATAACTGTCCATCTATTAGAAAACCCAATCTGCAATACTTTAAATTTCCACTATAAACTACCATCCAAACAATTCAAAAACACATTTTTTTTCACAATAATACTCTCCAAACAACATCAACAAATGATTAAGTATCTATAGTCCAAACAATCCATAATAACATCCATGAATAAGTATAATTTAAAAAAAAAAAAACTTAAAGTATCAATGGTTACTATCGTTTCTGTCAGTTTCTTTACTCTTAATTCGTCTTTGGCGTTCGTTGAGAAGCTCGTGAGGATCGTGAATAAAGAGTAAGAAGTTTGAGAGGGAGTTCGTGAACTCAGAAAGAAACTTCATTATGTGTTTACTATTTTAAAATAATTTGATTTTAAAAAAATAGAGGTGAGAATGAATGGAGGATATAAAGGAAATATTACTGTTGAGAGCTAGGTAAATGAGAGAAACATTGGAGTTAGGCTATTTTTCAAAGACCTCTCTTCAAAAAGGCCATTTTGACAAATTTCCCAAAATAATAGACACTCTCTTCACTCCTAACCTTTTTTCTTATCGATTATCATTTGCAACTCCATCCTACTTTGATCTTACTGTCTAATAGTACCCCAAATGACCATCCTTCCCCTATGACTTCATAATAACAAAATTTAACTTCGTAACAAGTTTTATTTGCGTCACGGATAATATTTATAGGAATTTGGTTCCGTTCCGTATAAAATATCTTATCCTCAGATGACTACAGTGCGGTGGCTGATATGGAAAATATTAAAAACTCAGAAGGCTAAATTAGTAAAATAATACGTCGACAGCTCGCCAGAAATATTACTGCTAGTATTGACGTTATTCAATTCTCACATAATTAATTTATTTGAAAAGAATCGCCTCAGACTCTCACGCTTTTCACTTCCCTGAATTCCATTCACTCTCTCCTCCAATCTTCATGCATGTTAAAGTAAAGATATGGTTATGAAGATTAATCATCTCCTTCGATCATCTCTCAAATCTCAGTTATCACGTTGCCTCCTTTATTTTAACGTCTTCTGAATTCTGATTCTGTTAGCGAAGTAGAAAGTTTCTGCTTCATTACTTGTATTTATCTACCATTTTTATTGCTACTTGATTCTGTTAGCGAAGCAGAGACTCTCACGCTTTTCACTTCTCTGAATTCCATTCACTCTCTCCTCCAATATTCTTGCATGTTAAAGCAAAGATGGTGATGAAGATCAATCATCTCTTTCGATCATCTCTCAAAGCTCAGGTATCACGTTGCCTCCTTTGTTTTAACTCTTCTGAATTCTGATTCTGTTAGCGAAGTAGAAAGTTTCTGCTTCATTACTTGTATTTATCTACCATTTTATTGCTACTGCAAAACAAATTGGTGTTGTTTGATAAATTACTGTAAAGAAAATATAGATTTTGTACAGAGAATGAGGGAGCAATTACTGGCTGCAAGATGTGTTATAGAGTTGATGTAGATGATGAGTGATTTCCAGTTTATAAAGCTTACCATCGATTGATTCTGGTTGTTCTCTTTTGGTGATGGATTATTCATCAACATATGTAACACTTCAGCAAATAAATGACATTGCTATGGCAAACTCATGTTTAGTTTTGCTTTAATTACTATTTGCTATTGCTGGCTATCAGTAATTTTTAAATCTTAATTTTTTTTTCTCTCTACTTACAGCTTGGCTCATATCGAAACCATATTGCTAGTTCTCCTGTGCTTACCAGATTGTATAATGCAGCGGCTTCTTTGCAAAAAGATGATTCAACCACTGATTTAAAAGGGTATGTGTGCTTCCATAGATGTTCATTTGCATGCATAAGAGTAAACTTGAGTAGATATGTTTTTACGAGATATCTTTTGTCATCTCAGGTTTAAGGGGCATGATATGCTTGCACCTTTTACAGCTGGATGGCAGAGTACGGATTTGCATCCTCTGGTTATAGAAAAGTCTGAGGTGTGCTTCTAGGTGTCTCTGCTCTATTAAGGTTATAAAAATTTATTGTCTATTTCTTCTTCGGTTGTATTCTAACTGCAACTTGATCATTGATCTAGGGTAGCTATGTTTACGACATCAACGGGAAGAAGTATCTTGATGCTCTAGCTGGTCTATGGTGCACAGCCTTAGGTATTTTATAGTATGTCTCATAATTTTAATCTCTTCACCTGCCCTAGCATTGTCATTATCACTCTTAAATTTTCTCCACTACTGCTTCTTTCCTCTTGTTCATGAATGTTTAAAATGCACTTTCTTTTGTTCTTAGTTGTTGTCTTACTGTTGGTTTTGCAGTCTGGTTGAACCAAATGATGTGGATTCGTAGGAATTACCAGAGCCATGTTCACTTGTTAAATTGAATTCCTTTCTCGTCTTACGTTAATCATTGCCACTGCAGTTTTGTTTTCCCTGATTCAATTAGAGTAATGCCCCACAGACCAATATTCTACAAATGGTTATAGAAAATTATATAAGTACTTCTACGCTGATCGGACTTTGGAGATATTAGTGTAATGTTGGTTCATAGAATACTAGCTAGGGTTTTCATATGTAATGTGTGATCCCAGTGAGTGCAACCATGCACTATGCTTTTATCCTCCACCTCTTGCCGTGTCACTTCAGTTTGATATTTTACATTCTGGTTCCTGCATTCTTCCATTCTTCCCTTGCTGACATACATGATGCAGAACAGAGAGTAGGAATTAAGTCATAGTCCACTAACATTTTTGTACTCAACCTGATGTTGGTCTCACTATAAGTGTTCAAGCCAATACATGCATTCTCCTCATGAGACACATCTAAATACAGCATATAGTACTCAAATATTTAAAACACACGCTAGGTAAAGATTTGTTTTTCAAGGAAAATGAGAGTATGATTTGTTGAAGCTTTTACTGATGTTGATTTGGTAGGAAGCATTGACGATAAAAGATAAACTTCTGGATATTGTATCTATGTAAGAGGAAATCTTGTGACTTGGAGGAGTAAAAAATGTAAGAAATTATGTGAAAATATATTCAATATGAAGATTGGAAATAAGTGAAAAATCAATCATATCACATAAAGAGACACAATATTTAACTTAGTTTGATGTCAATGGCCTACATCTACGGATGAGGAGATAAATCCACTTTATCATAATTATACAAGAGTATAAGAGATCACATACCAAACCTAGTATTCTATCCGATACCCAATATTGGAGAGCCTTGGTATCCTACCCAATACTCAATATTGGAGAGCCCTGAAACTATTCTCGCTTCTCTTACTTAATCCTTGGTGTCGTGCTTATATCTCTTTCATGTCTCTTCCCACATCCCTACAAGGATGTTAATCCTTTATATCTAGTCCTCTCTCATATCTCTCATGTTAGATTTAATTCTTAACCCCTATATTTATAGGTCTATGTAGGGATCTTCTAATTCTGATAGGAGTAGAATTCCTATTTATTAAATAACTCTATTTTTCTATTTCTTCTACTTTTCCTACGTCCTGTAAAATTCAACTTGAATTAGAAAATGAGCCACAATCCCAACAATCTTTACCTTGGTGAGTATTCCATCTAAAGATCAAGTTATATAAACAGTAACTAGTGAACAGTACCACTATGAACAGTATACAATTGTGAACAGTACCACCGTGCAACCATGAAAACTCTGCTAAAATTATTATGTGAGAATCACTCCACCTACAACTTGAAATTGTTGTACCCCATCTTTTTTGTGTATACTCAATCTTGAAAATTAATTTTCTCTCAGTTCATAACCTAGAGCTTTGATACCACTTGTAAGGAAATGGGATTCCATCTCAAAAGATCAACCTAGTTGGAAGGAATAGTTGAAGTCCTTATATACCTATGAATCACCCCATATTTTATCAATATGGGATTTTGTTTGCAAGCTCAACAAAAAACAGAATGTGATTGCTAGAAGTAGTGTTGAAGCTGAATTTCACGCTATTGCACAATATTTGAACTTTTGTGGATAAAGAAACTTTTTGATGAACTAAGCATTCAGTGGGAACAACCTATAAAACTATAATTCAGATAATAAAGTTGCTATAAGTATCTCTCATAATCTAGTACAGTATAATAGGACGAAACACGTTGAAATTAATCGGCATTTTATCAAAGAGAAGTTAGATGAGGGAATATTATGTATTCTTTTATTCCTACTAAACAACAAACTCTTGATATTCTTATAAGGAGTCTCTAGTAATAGCAGTTTGAGTTATTTCTTGGTAAACTGGGAATGTTGGATATCTATGAACCAACTTGAGGGGAAGTATTAAGAAGATTTGATTGATTTGCTAAAAATCATTTATAGTTTATTATTTTCGTATATTTTTGTGTAAATATTCTTAATTAATGGCTTAAATTTCTAGGATTAATTATGATTATTTTATTTTCTTTTCTCAAGCTATAATGTGTTTATAAATTACCCTTGTATTGTAGTTGAAGATACACAAGAAACATTTCATAGTTTTCTTCTCATAATTTTTTTTTTTTTTTTTTTTTTTTTTTTTTTTTTTTTTTTTTTNAATAATTTTTTTTTTTTTTTTTTTTTTTTTTTTTTTTTTTTTTGTAAGGCATTATTATATTAAAGAGATGGGAGGAAATTCTTTCTCTCACTCTCTCACTCTCTCACTCTCTCGCTCTTTTTTTTATTTTTGGGTATATTTGTGCCTCCTCTCTTCCTAAAATTACATATTTAACTCAAAAGTACCTTGTTTTAACATGCTTCCGTAGACAAACACTTATACCTGTGTTACAGAAAGAAAGCAATTGGACATTGCAACCTTACTGCCCTATTTACTTGTTCTATGATTTGTTTGTAACATGACTCAACATACACAAAATGACACTACCGTACCTGATAAGTCAAAGTACGCATTTGAATGCAGTGAAAAAGCATAAACTATCTGTGCAATTTTGAACATTTTCAGGGGGAAATGAACCTCGACTTGTTGCTGCTGCTACTAAACAATTGAACACCCTGCCATTTTATCACTCTTTCTGGAATCGTACTACAAAACCATCTCTGGTATGGATAAGTACTAAGATTTTTTTATCTTTTTTCTGCAGTGTTACTTTTACTTTATTCTATTCTTGCATTTTTAAGATGTTCTATATCTTGCAGAAAATTTAAGTATTGTATCATTTTCTAGCCACCTAACGTAGCCATTGCTGCTGCTTCTCTTGTTTTAAAATATTTAGCAACTACCAAAGTTGCTTTCTAATGTCATTTGCATCAACATTGATCATACAGGATCTTGCAAAGGAGCTTTTAGAAATTTTTACTGCAAATAAAATGGCAAAAGCTTTTTTCACTAATAGTGGATCAGAAGCCAATGACACTCAGGTTTGTTTACTTTGAATAAGCAACTCGTTTATTTCTCCCTCTTTCTCTCTCTCACTTCCTCACTCTCTACCTACACAAACACTTGCACTTTAAGATTTATTTTGTGAAAAGTGCAGCAAAATTTATTTCTTACTTTTTCTTTTAAAAATATTGATGGTATAGCGTTTGAATATAAATTCTCAATTCTTATGGACTTTCATTAAGATGGAAGATATGAACAGAATAATCATCATTTCCTTTGATCTTCTGTCTTATCATGTACTCAGAACTGTAATTGGTACTTTTTCTTTGGATCTAATGTTAGAATATCAAACAAAAGCTCATATTTTAAAATTCGGTCAGTTGTCCAAACTCCAAGTTTTGATGGCTTCAAATGAATACATTCAAAGTACCTGGTCAAGGTTTACAAATGATAGAAAGATTTGATGGGAAAAACTGATTTGATTAGCAATGCTGATAATGATATCGATGACAACAATGGAATGTGGATATGGCGATGTTTGTTGTCTTTGTTCTATTTCTTTTCCCCCAATTATTCATCTTTGTCAGAAGCTGCTTCAGTATTATAATTATGTTATAGTAACAATGGTAGTGATGATGGTGATCTTAATTATATTGTAGGTGAAACTGGTATGGTATTACAATAATGCTCTTGGAAGACCAAAAAAGAAGAAGTTTATAGCACGAGCAAAATCGTAAAATTCAATAACATGATGTTACTTTTTTCATATTTTCTTTTAAGTATTATACCAAGTAATCACTATGCTATCTTTAACAACTTTTCAGGTACCATGGTTCAACTTTGATAGCAGCTAGTCTGTCTGGGTAGGAAAACTTTTCAAGTGAATTTGGGGTACCAATGGTATATAGCACTTGTGTTCATTGACAAGTGAATTATCATTTCAGGCTTCCAGCTTTGCACCAGAAATTTGATCTGCCATTACCATTTGTATTGTACACTGACCTCCCTCATTACTGGCACTATCATCTTCCAGGTTCTTTTTCACCCTTATTACTGAAATCTTTTTATTGGATTTTATGACTTCGATAAATATTACGTATAATAATTCCTATTCCAGGTGAGTCAGAGGAGGACTTTTCAACCAGATTAGCCAATAATTTAGAAGAGCTTATCCTCAAAGAGGGACCAGAGACTGTAATTTAGTCTACCATTATCTAGCTTGTTTGTGAAAAAACATTTTACAAGCTCAAATGGTGGCTGCTTTCTAACTTAATATGGTGGCTTATTTCAGATTGCTGCATTTATTGCCGAGCCAGTCATGGCGGCAGGAGGTGTGATACCTCCTCCTGCAACATATTTTGAGAAGGTGAGATTTTAGTAACTTAGGAAACTGACTGGATTTAGTACTTGCAACCTTTAATCTTCAAGCTGGAAAGCTGTGTTACGTGCTTCTCGGTGTTTTACACGCTTATATCTTTGACGAGCGCTAGTACTACATGAAATGCAAACACATGCATAATTTGATGTATTCACATATATAGACTCAAATGATTTTTATTGTTCCTGCTGTTCACATAGACATCAGCCAGATTGTTTTTGATGACCTGGTTACCTGAAGGAAAATCCTATATGTTTTGCAACCATTGTCATGTATAGACAATGACATAATTTGATGTATTCACATATATAGACTCTAACTATTGATGGTCATTTTACTTGTAGTTCTATATGAATTGACTTCAGGCAACTATATGCACAAACTTGACTAAAAGAGTTTTTTTTTTTCTTTTTTTTTTTTAAAAAAAAAAAAGAAAAAATGCTTATCCAAGCACTAGCCTAGCTCAGAATTGCACCTTTAGTCAAAGAATATGTTTAACTCCAAAGGATTTTGGTTTTCAGATTGAACAGAACAAGAATTTATAGATTTATTATTATCCCTGTTCAATATTAATTGCTACAGAGTTCAACTGCCACATAAAAGTTTGATATCAAGCCAAAACATTACGAGAATGTATGTGAGTTTGCCATGCCATGATCTGTCAGTATGAAAAAGGTTAAGTACATCTCTTATATAGATTGATAAAAGTGTATATAACTGCTTTCGTCTTCTACAAGTTATGTTGTATACAGGAGAAGACTGCATTTTCATAGAAACTTATACAGTCTTTGCTGGTATTAGGCACCTAGACTGTAGGTGTCAACATAATATATTTTAATGTTATCATGCACAATGTAGCTTGTTAGCCCTTTAATTATGACATGTTTATGTTAAAAATTAACCAGTTCTTCAAATTTTGCGCCTCTAATTCAACTTTAGTCATAACGCCATATGCTACTGGTGCATTCTAATTGTTTGTTAGGTTTTTGCGCAATATTGACGTATTTTTGTGCTTTTTCTCTTTCTCATATTTTATTGAAAGAATATCAAATACAGTCCAAAAATAAGGGGAGCAGTCGAAAAAAAACTCGTGCCTAAAAGATTTTAATATCATGACCCTCTACTTGACGTCAAACAATATATGATATTAGTCACTTGATAACTGATAGCATCTGATAGGCTAGTATCTGACATATGACGTTACTGACAACTAACAGTATTCGGTAGTGTCTGTCAAACATTCGATAAAAGAGGGGTCACCATGTTAAAAATTTTCTAAAAGTTGGTCTTTTTTTAATGAAGTTCTCTATTTTTTTTATCATTTTTACAAGAAATTATATTTTATTTTATTTTATCTTTTAATCATTTTAAATTTAATGCAGATTCAAGCTGTTGTAAAAAAGTATGACATCCTTTTTATTGCGGATGAGGTATTTCCTACTTTGCCGTATGTACAATTAATACGTTTGAGCAAGCTCTTCATTGTTGATTCTGAAATCAGGCTCACTTCTTCAGTTTAATTTATCCTAGGTGATTTGTGCATTCGGAAGGCTTGGGACAATGTTTGGTTGCGACAAATACGATATTAAACCTGATCTTGTATCTTTGGCAAAGGTAAAATGAGACAATAATTTATTGGAAAACTATTTCATATCCAAAGATGGTATTCATCTCTGAGCATTTAGCTGGTGTTAATGTTTCCTAGGCCCTTTCTTCTGCGTATATGCCCATTGGAGCAGTTCTTGTCAGTCCTGAAGTTTCAGAAGTAATTCACTCCCAGAGCAGCAAACTTGGTATGATAGTTCTACTCATCAATTAATGTACCATGTTTGATTTTATTGGATGATCCGGCTAATCTCCTTTATCTCAGGTTCTTTCTCCCATGGATTTACTTATTCAGGGCACCCTGTATCATGTGCCGTTGCGATCGAAGCACTCAAGATCTACAAGTTTGTTCCTTTGTTCTCATCTTTAGAAAATTCTAAGATATATATCAACATTCAAATTTGAAGCAGTAAAACCTTTTAAGTTTTATTCTTTTGGTTTATTGATGGTGGAAGGGTGGGTGGGTACGTGAAGGATCGAGAAACATGGATTTTAAACCAAGTATCACAACTTAAAATTTGGATGGATTCTTCAAAGCAACTGGAAGGCAAAAGATTAAGTTGCATGCTTCCTGTTGCTGGTTTATTTCTACTTTTAGTAGTAGTAACTACATGAGAACCCTCATAAGCAGGCTGATATTATTTGATTAACTTGCATACTTATCGATTCCGTAAACTATATTAACTTTTTTGGTGGTCATCATTGATTCTTAATACAAGTTTTGTAAAATCTTTGCTTTCACCTTAATATTTTACAATGTTTAGGACGCTTTGATCCTTGTTTTAATGGTTCATTGAAGTTGAATTTGGGTTTGGTGCATTTTACAATCCATTGCCTTGATCTGATAAGCCGCGACGTTCAGCTAGAGGTTTCAAACCAAATCCCAAATATTTGGGAGGAAGTTGATGGGGGAAACGGAAAGTGACGACGTAGTGGCGTGCATGCATGCATAGACTGGGTCTTCACAGTTGGAGAAATTTAAGCTTCTTGTTATTATCTTTCTGTTGCATTTTACTTCAGTATTACATGGAGTCCGTTTCATTTGTAAAGCGTCAGTTACTGATAGTGGCATTAGGATGCTCCTATGTTTTCCGCTTACTCTGTTTTTCAGTTTCATGCACATGGTCTGCTTCGTGGATTATCAATGAGAATACAAAATATTTATTCCGGTTAAATTGTGGTACATTTCACCGAAGGGGATCTATATATTTTTGTTTACATACACACGGGACCTATCATGATCCATTTGTTACATCTAGTGAGTTAAATTTTGTTTTACATCTTTGCAGGGAAAGAAATATTGTTGCACAAGTAAATTGCATAGCACCAAAGTTTCAAGACGGTGTAAAAGCCTTTTCTGATAGTCCCATCATTGGAGAGGTAGATTTGTATTTTGTGTATTTGTATTAATTTTTTGGTTAAAATAAATTTATAAAATGGGACATTTACTTATACTCGTCTGATTCTGCAGATAAGGGGAACCGGCCTTGTTCTTGGTACAGAGTTTGCAGACAACAAGTCTCCTAATAATCCGTTCCCTCCTGAATGGGGCAAGTTACTTATTTCTTTTCTCTACAGTTTGAGTGGGGAGCATTAGTGAGAATAGAATTTGACGCATGAATCACACGTACAAGTACATAAAATGCACAAAAAAAAAAAAAAGAACTCACACACAAACGAAAATAAAGAGGCGAGCCATATGTTACTTAAAAATGGTTGGCAGGTCTCATATTGGAGTTGTCTACATTGTTGAGAGACCCATGCATTTGTCTTCTGGACTTGTTTTCTGTAATTCCCTTGGTAATAGTACTTGATGATGTTAATTATAGGAATAGGCACATATTTTGGGGCACAGTGTGAAAAGCATGGGATGTTAGTACGTGCTGCAGGTGACAACATTATGATGTGTCCTCCATTTATAATATCTCCTGAAGAGGTTGACCAGGTATTTTTAGTGATTTTCTCTCCTCCTGTTTGCTTTTCCCAGTAAGATTTTTTGTGTACTTTTTTATTTTTATCGATACGATGTTAGTTAAAGTGGATTATTTACGGCTTGTTCAGATCAAGGAATGGCTTTACTTTACCGGTCACCAGAATTTTGCTGGTGGTGTGATGTTGGCACCTTCTACTTAACCATATAAGTGGATTTTACTGCTTTATGATTACTTCAGTGCCAGCCGAATCCAAACGGATAACATTACTGGAAGAGCAGTTTCCTTCTGCTCTTGCAAAGATGCTATAAACGTCATCCTACAGAAGTTCTGAAATAGTAAAATTGTTATTATTTTTTCATTTATTGCGTGATTGACTGAGTGGGCATGGTCATGTGTCCTTTTCTAATTTCTTCTATATCCTTTTTATTGCAAGACTTAAGAGTCCAAAAGTGTGGCACAACTGGAGAGTGTTAACATGTAGTTCTTAAAACTTTGATTCTTGGAATCTGTCAGAAATGATTTTCATTTGTAGACTAGTTTATGTTGCACGGGACAATTGACTTCATTTTAAATGAGAAATTGGAATTCGAACCATTGTTCAAAGTAATTGGAAGTTGTATACGAGAACTGAAACTTTAAATTACTGTTATTTTGCAGTTGATAAGCATATATGGGAAAGCACTGAAGGATACTGAGGAGAGGGTGAAGGAACTCAAATCACAACAGGAGCCGTAATCAATGATGACTGGTTATGATGAAAAATCTGTAGAACTGATGTAAATCAAATCCATTTAGCTTTCGTGACTTGTGAAACATCTTGGATATCTTAATAAGGCCTCTTCCTACTATTTGTGTGTTAATCTGTATCGTTTTCATCTCTCCCAATTCATTCAATTTACTTGGTGTTGGTGATAATTAACTCTGCTGTTTGGGTAGGTAGTGTTGGGAAAAAATCAATACAACAACACTTGACAAACAGCGACGCCAACACAGCGGAAACAATTTTTCCCAATTCAACAACAATCAAAGGGCAAACTATCAACAATCTTCAACAAATTTTCAGCAAAGATTATAGCCCAAAAACTGCCAATAACACAAGTAAATTAACCAAGAGAGAACACAAGATTTTTAAAGTGAAAAACCCTCCAAATCAAAGGGTAAAAACCATAGGACCTAAAAGCCCCAATCAAATAATTTCACTATGAATTTAGGAAAATTACAGCAGTTTAATTTCACCACAATGCTCACAGATCTAGAGCAAACAAGGTTCTAAAACATATACGTAAGAATCACAAAGAAATTCGAAGAGTTTATGTCACGCCCCGGAATCCCTTATACAGGAATCCCGAGAGTGAGATATGCAATTAATGAATAAAAATATTTAAAAACAAGTTTCATACATCAATTTATCAGTTTAAATACAAATATCCGAAACAGTTTTACATAAGGTTCAAAATACGACATGTATGCAGAGGGTCATGTCTA
>JANLJB010028895.1:0-12469 GCA_026212285.1 Bursera cuneata | reverse complement strand
TTCCTAAACTAACACTTATCCCTAAAAAAATTATCACTGTTTTCTCAAAACTAACACTTACCCCCCAAATATTTGGGGGATAAGTGTTAGTTTTTTAGAGGTATTTGGAGGGTAAGTGTTAGTTTAGTAAAAATGTGGGGCTAAGTGTTTTCTTCAAATTTAATTAGGGGATTATTGTCTTTTCCCCCTAAAACAACATGTCTTTTTCATCATTTCATGTCCATAAAGGGTCACCTTATATTTCAATAGATACACACTGTCACCTTCTTCACCTCATATTAATTTATTTTTATTTTAATGTGTTATATTCAAATATTTTCGGATTTAATTATTGAATTTATCGGAGCTTGAGAGTGAATGAATTTTTTCGGCGTCACATATATAATAATATAGGGTATTTTGGTCCGATTACATTGAAAATTAAATTCAAGTACTTAAAAAAAAAAAAAAACAAGAAAAGATATGGATTGATGTTTTAATATTATTATTTAATTTTCATTTTCATTTCTTACACTGGAACGCTCTTTGTCTTTGTACGTAGTTGAGTTGAGAACAAGAAGAACCACCATGAAATGAGATGAAATGGAGGCAGCTCTTTGAAGACAACCTGTAAAACCCTAACAGAACAGAGCCCATTTTCCCATGCGGCTTGCTCTCATCAATCTCTGACAGAAATGGGTTCTCTTGTTCCATTTCAAGACCTCAATCTCATGCCATCACCACTTCCTACCCCTACCAACACCACCGCCATCGCCACCAGCAGCGACGTCGCCACCCCTTTGTTAACTCCCAAAATCGAACCAAAAACCGAACCATTGGACGCACCCGTCCAGACTCCTCAGCTCCAATGCCCACAGAATACCACTGAACCCCTCTTTTCCAGTTCTACCCCCAGATTTTTTCCTAATTCCGAAAATACCCCCGCCTCCCAGTCCTCCGACCAGGAAAACGTCTACTCTGAGTTCTACCGCATCTCCGAGCTCTTCCGCACTGCTTTCGCTAAAAGATTGCGCCGATTCGGGGACGTCGAAGTCTTGGACCCCGATTCTCGCGCTATTGTGCCTGTAGACGAAGAAAACCAACTCTCTTCGCCCGTCGTTTCGAGGCCGAAAGTTCCGAAACGCTCCGGCGAGCTGGTGCGTGTCACGGATTTGAACCTTGAAGACGAGAGGTATTTCCGTGATGTTGTGAGAAGAACGAGAATGGTGTATGATTCTTTACGCATTTTCGCAGTCGATGAAGAAGAGAAGAGGAGAGGTGTGGGGACGGGTAAGCGGGCGCGTGGCGATTTAACGGCGTCGTCAGTGATGAAAGATCGCGGTTTGTGGCTTAATCGCGATAAAAGAATCGTGGGTTCGATTCCTGGTGTTCAAATTGGTGACTTGTTCTTCTTTCGAATGGAGTTGTGTGTTGTTGGACTGCATGGGCAGCCTCAAGCTGGGATTGACTACTTGCCTGCCAGCCAGAGCTCGAATGGGGAGCCAATAGCAACGAGTGTCATCGTTTCTGGTGGTTACGAGGACGATGAAGATGCCGGAGATATCATAGTTTACACAGGACATGGTGGTCAAGATAAGTTTAATAGGCAATGTGAACACCAGAAGCTGGAAGGAGGGAATCTTGCTCTAGAAAGAAGTATGCATTATGGAATTGAGGTAAGAGTTATTAGAGGTATTAAGTATGAAGGTAGTTTGAGCACAAAAGTTTATGTTTATGATGGTTTGTATAAGATTCTTGATTGTTGGTTTGATGTGGGTAAGTCTGGTTTTGGTGTTTACAAGTATAAACTGGTGAGAATAGATGGGCAGCCAGAAATGGGTAGTTCGGTTTTGAAGTTTGCTGAGACTCTTCGGAGTAGGCCGTTATCGGTGAGGCCGATGGGTTATCTTAGTCTGGATATATCGAATAAGAAAGAGAATGTTCCGGTTCTTTTGTTTAATGACATTGATAATGATCATGATCCCCTGTATTATGATTATCTTGCAAGGACTGTGTTTCCACCATTTGTGTTTACTCAAGGGAATAATGGTGCCGGGTGTGATTGTGTTTCAAGTTGTACTGTTGGTTGCTTATGTGCTATGAAGAATGGAGGCGAGTTTGCTTATGATCATAGTGGTAGTCTCTTGAGAGGGAAGCCAGTAATATTTGAATGTGGAACATTTTGTAATTGTCCACCAAATTGTCGAAATCGTGTTTCTCAAAAAGGGTTGAGAAATAGATTGGAACTGTTTAGGTCGAGGGAGACAGGTTGGGGAGTTAGGTCTTTGGACTTGATACATGCAGGTGATTTTATATGTGAATATACTGGGGTTGTTCTAACAATGGAGCAAGCACAAATTTTTGCTATGAATGGTGATACTTTGGTTTATCCAAATCGCTTTTCTGCAAGATGGGTAGAGTGGGGGGATTTGTCTCAGGTATTTTCTGATTATATGCGCCCATCTTATCCGACGATACCACCTCTGGATTTTGCAATGGATGTTTCGAGAATGAGAAATGTTGCTTGTTATATGAGTCACAGTCCAACTCCAAATGTGATGGTTCAGTTTGTGTTGTATGATCATAATAACTTGATGTTCCCTCACCTTATGCTTTTTGCAATGGAGAACATCCCTCCGTTGAGGGAGCTAAGTCTTGACTACGGGGTGGCTGATGAGTGGTCAGGGAAGCTCGCTATTTGCAACTGAATAGTTTGTAGAGGTGTTACAATTTTTGTATGCACACAGCCCAACATTGAAGACATGGGGCATTGAGGTAAATTCAAATTTGTATCTCTGCAATTGATGGTAGTTGTATGATTTTAGCGTGCCCATTATACATTTTTGTTTAAATAGGATAATTGGCTGATTTCTTTCTGATGTTTTGTTGTAATCCAAGTTTAATGTTATCTGTGTCACCTCACCTGTGTAGGTGCCAGGAGTGTAACACCTTTTGTAACTTCATACCATAGTCATCAGTCTAAGTGAATGCTGAAGGATGGACCTTCAGTGTTTATGTGAGATAAAGAAGTTTGTATGATGATTTATACTAGTATTTATTTTTATTTAAATTGTTGGTCATTTCATTTAAAAGATTAAAAAATGTGCGTAAAGCAACTGAACTTTTGCCTGTAGTAAGAATTTTGATTTAGAAGAGGCAGACTGGGTGAGAGTAGAACCCTGAAACCACTTCCCTTACTTAACTATGCCTATTGTTTACCTTGCAATTTGACGTATACTAATGTCAAGATTCCAGAAAATCTATAAAATATCGAGGCATTTCTTTTCTTTTTCTTCTTTTTTTTTCTCCTCTTGTGGGGTAATAATAAAACATGGAAATAATAGTAGAAAGTTTGTTGTCAATAGTTCTTACAGCAGAATTTGTGATTGTAGTATTTGTGTCTTTGATGGTTGTTGGTCTAGCAATGGCCCTGCACAGCTGTCATGTATCATGTTTTTGTACCATTGTTGCAGACATTCTCCAGTGTTATAATTTGTCGCACATGGAGTCAATGTTCTTGTTTGTTGATATAGCCCTGACTATTAACATTCCTTGTTTGGCTCTTTCCATTTTAATATTATATGCATTTTTGAGTTCTAGTAAGATACTTTGTTTATAATTTCTACTTTGCTTCAACACTGTAGTAGGGTCTAGTCAGCAATAATTTTAATTTGGTTTGAATTTTATTGGGATTGGTTCATAGGGGATCATTATAAATTGGCTTGTTCATGAATTCTAGTGCTTGCTTTTGGAATAGTGGGAGATCTCAGCCTAACATTATCTGTTTTACATTGATGTGAAAATTGGTTAAATGATTCAGTAAATACATGCGTAAGTATTGATAGCCCATTAAGAATAAGTCGCTTAAAGTTGTATCTATCTCTAATTTCCTATATAAGTAGCATAAGTATGCATCTATTTACATGGCCACTTGTACAAAATTTTGTGTGCTCTACCACAATCTTCTACCTACAACTTTATCAAGCAATACTTTGCAGATGACAACTACAACAAGAAAAATTCGTTAAATAACACCTAAAAATTTCCAGTAGGGATGTATTCGGATTCAACTAGATAAATGCCAAACTTTTACAGCATCCTGTAACAGTATTAAGATCCTTGAAAGAGTGTGGTGGCGACTTCTTTTTAAAAGATCAATTGAGAATGCAATGTTTTAGTTTAGAGATTGGTTTTCTTAAAGGACTTGTTGTTAACCTTAATAGAGCAGTTATCTGGGATACTCCAGAGCCTATGAAACCAGTATAATCTTTTAAGATCTCTCTCTTTTTACTTCTAATGTATTCCATTTTGTCTAGAAATTAAATTAGCTGAACACTTTTCGCTGTTTACAATGTATAATAGGGATTATCAATTTAAGTTGATATTTCTAGAATATAAACCTAGGTAGTGTAACTGGCTTATAGCATCCTCACTTGTAGCTTAACGTTGCTGAGACATGAGTCATATGCCTTATATGGAAATCAGTTGGAAACATGAAAGAGAGAAATTGGATGCATCAGACCTAATGTTTGTAGTCACATTAGAGTTAAACTGATAAGTCAACCATGTGGCTTATACATGCATGATAATGCCTTGAAGTACTACTTCTGGCCAATTTTGGGAAGATAAATTACAGATCAACATATTGCTCTCAGATATAAAATTTGTTTGAAGCTTCAAGTACTGCATTGCTGCGGCTACAGGACATGCATTGATGTCATGTAGGAGCTTGCTGTACATGATTTTTAAATCTACTTTCAGATGATGAGTCAATGAAGCTTGGGGCTTTAAAGAGTTAGAACTTCTCTTGCAAGGGCAGGGATGTTGCATTAGTTATAATGCTTACCCTGGTTTGAGCTGTAATGAATAATAATCGATTGAGAAGTTTATATATATTAGTGCATGCAAATATTTTTATTTCTGGTAAGAGGGAACTTTGGTTGACGAAAGTTGTAAAAGAGAAGAAAAGGACTATTTATACATGAATAAAAGTGATGTTGAAGCGGTGAACACTCCTAGACTATAATTATAGGACTTCTAATTAGTGGAATATGAGAATGAGAGCTGTAGCCACCAATGTTAGTTAGAGAAGGCTGTTAAATGAATGTGGAATTGCTGTCTAATAGAGATACATAATGATGTGTCATCTCTTGTGTCCGATAAAGAAAGTCACCATGTTAAAATGTTGATAATTTGTGCATGTGCTATATTAGTGCTTATATGATATGCGAAGATAGATAATTGAGTTTTGCAACATCTATAGCTAGAAATATTGATAATGGCAAGTGGTAGTTTACTGGTTGTTCTTCTGCTAGTTGATTGTATAAGTGAACAGTAAAGGCATATTGTTGAAAACAGAACAATGATATATTAAATACATGAATGGATGCTAATTTTTTGTTTGAATTTAATGAAACATTCTTGCAACTTTCAAGTTTTGTTCCATTCTCAAAAGGATGATTGCATATATACTTCCTAATAGATCTTTAACATACTCAAGAAATAAGCAATTTTAAAATGTGGTGTCCATATGTTAAAAACTTCCAAGATTAAGCTTTTTATATCACTAATGATTTAATTTGCCTTTAACTTAATAGTTGTGGGGAGAGAGATAGAAGAGAAGAGAGCATATAATATATACGATATTGCTAAATAAAGGCTTTTCATGTTTAAAAGATAGAAGGCTGAGCTTGTTTTTATTGCTGATCCGTGTTTGCCTTTCGTAATTCCCATAGTGGCTTTAATTTCCTTTCAACTCCAGTAACTGTGGAAGAAATATATTTTCCCTATAACTTACCATAAGTGTGGGGAGAAAGTGAATGAGGAGAAGCAAACATGTGATGCCCTATAATACAACTTAATGTGGCTTTTATATGTTCCTGGTGGGGGGAGCAAGGGAAAATTTCGACATGGCCAGGGGAGGCCTTGGATCCCCAACTTTACAATTATTTATTTATTTATTATTACTTTTATTTATTGTGATTTATTTGAAATTTCACACCAAATATTATATTTTTTAAATTGAAAATCCCCATTCAGGATTCTTGATCTATCATTGGGGAGCAAAGAGAGAGTCGAGATTTTATCTTTGGATCTATGTTGTCATGGTGCATGCTATTTAGTTAAAGACATCTGATAGCTGGCTGAAACTTTACTAAGTATGGTGAAGCATGTTTGTATCCAATTTGTTTATTATATTTCCTCGTTGGGATCAGTCTCTGAGTCTCCTAAATAGGCTAGAATGGAAAAAATGCTTGGGTTTATTCAGAAGCCATGTCGAATGCAGACTGTAGGGATGTTTGATTGGTTTGTTGAATGTGAACTGGACAAGTCAGTGACATGGAAGTCTTTTGAAAGCTCTTAGGTTAAACGCTGAAAGGCATATCAAACAGTAGGTAACATGATTTTCTCAATTTTAATCTTTTAATTTTTTTTCCTCATCTTAGTGAAAGTGTCAATGCGTTAATAGTTTGCTGACTTGAATAACACAGTACCTTAACATAACCACCACTGCATGCTTGAATCCACTAGCGATTAGTGCAGTTTTTGGATTTAGGAAACTGAACTAGTACTGGATTAGGGTGCAGTTCAAATATTTGTGAAAGTTAGCCATAAATAATTGACTCCAGTTAGCTAAGTTGAGCTTCTTGGGTCTCGAGATAGTTCAATTTATTAATAATTGACTCCAGTTAGCTAAGTTGAGCTTCTTGGGTTTCAAGATAGTTCAATTTATTTAGTTAAACTCAGCATCTCTTTTAGTTGGGACCTGAAAGCTCACTGAGGGTAAGGTAATTACTTTGATCTTCTGTCAGATTATCCATAAGTCTTTGCATTTATGTTATTGTATTTATCTGGAGTATAAAATTTCTGTCTTAACAATTTTATGGGTAATTTATAGTCATTGCTCAGTTTGAGTTAAGTAGTTGGGCACTGATTTGTCTAATGACTGCATGGTTTGAGTCTGGAGCTACAAGTTGGTTGCTGTGTGAATAGTCATTTACAGTTATTTTGTTCTGTTGATAAAATGTAATTAGAAATCATATAATTATCTATGTTGACTTACTGCAATTATTTTCTGCAGATGAAATTCATATTATGGAAGTAGAAAAGTTTTGGGAGCATGTCTCTGAATTTTTGGGTCCTCAACTTTCTCCTTCAGTGCTGCAAATGTGGCTGTGGTGTTAGGAATCAAATGGCTTTGACCCATCACCTACCTTCTACACGGCCGTATCTGTCTTCATCCTTTTGGCATGAGTTCATAGCACTAAAGATTCATTTTTGGGAGGTTTATGAAGTTGGGAAAAAAACGACTGTGACTCCTGGCAAGAAAAAGATGTAAAAAATCGAAATAAGAATTTGCTCCGCTAATAAGCAAGTCGAAATGAACAGCCTTTTCTATGATGATCGAAAGAATGCTACTGCACTGACTTCTGCTGACAGTTAGGCAGGATAAACATTTTCCAAACCTGTGGATGAAGCGTCTTCCACTGGAATTAATCATAACGAGGTTTTGCGAACTTTGTATTTCTATGAACTCTTTGTACTAATGCTGTAAAGTTCAAGTTGGATAAGCTTGTAAATAAATTGTTTCGGTGTATATGTAGATGTTGAAGCGAATACAGTTGATCACTGTTCTTTGATTTCTTTTTTCTTGGTGTTCCCAGAGGTTGATTTTCACTAAAAAAGATTTGGAAGACAGATTATCAATTTATCTTGAGGCAGGAAATATGTAAAGAGGCTGCAGCTTTCCATTAGCGAGTTGGTCCTGAAAGGAATACGGCACCTGTGATGTTTTTCCTCCAAAGCAAGGGAAGATTCAGTTATAGGGAGATGTGAAGCCACCAATGCTTGTAAAGTGTTCTGCGGTTTTAAAAAGATCAATAAAGTATCTAAAACTCAAGCCATGCTAATGGACAAAGCAAGCCTTCCCTGAATGTGCCAATGAAGTCTGCACTTGCAGGCTGGCAGGTTATGTGCACTGGATGAAATTGAGCTTTGACTAATCCTCTTGTCGTAAACTCAAGTGTAATCAAATTATTTTGTTACAACTAGTTGACACGTTTGTTTAATTAAGAAACATATTCTGTTACATTATTAGTAAAAGCTTTCCTGCGAAGACTTGTATTTGTCTCACAGATATGAAGCTGCAGGCTGACTAATCGGATAGGCTCAAACTCTTGGTTGTAAAACATTTATAACGGAGCTATTATTATTTTTATTATTATGATCATATTGATATTCCTATAACATAACCGAGAAAAGATAATAGTCATTATATATACAATGTGAAAGAGCACTTCAAAGATAACCGAATATCATGGTCTTCTCATGCCTGATGCCTCCCGTGGTGACAGCAGCACTAATTTAGACTTGTAGAAAGGAGTTCATGCTTGAGCGGTGGTAGTTCCATTTTTCTCCAGTTGGCGCTGCCTCGCTCGCTCCATTTTTCGTTTCCTCCATTCTTCTAGAGCTGAAAAATGTTATACATGTAGTAGTAAAATCACATCTCACCACATTATTCATCCAAAAAACCTATCATGTGGTATTCATTATGAAAAAATCTGTCAAATTCTCTTTTCTTGGATTCCCTTTAAAATATATATATATATATATATATATATATATATATATTAGCAATAATTCTCAACGAGAAATGAAGAATCGGGCACCTTTTAAGTTGGCAGCATCATTGCCGGAATGTAAATCCTTTAACCTTTTAGAAAGATCAACAGCTGCGGTCTGCTTTGCATCTTTCAGTTGAACTATTTCTGGTTCTGCATATGCTTCTCGCTGAATTTCCTTCACCTGAAAACAAAGGAAAAAAAAAAAATTGATGTAAAGATGTATTATCATGAGTTCCTATGAGTTTTTACCAGTTATACTATTCCTACTTCAATTTAGGAGAGATATTTTATACTTTAGGCCAATAATGATCCAGAAACCAAAGAAATAAAAACAAAACTTGAACTCCTAAACAAGTGGCACTACTTAACTCTGCATCACTTGTTTAAAACTTTTTATTTATTTATTTTTATTTTTATAAAGGTTTAACCAAAAATTTTAAAAATAATCACAGCTAGTGTCCTGCTTACTCTTTTTATCAGCTCCAGTGGTTGCATAGCAAGGCGCATCTCTTCAGATTCCTTGATGTACTTGAGCTGAACTGCACTCAAAATATTACACAACACGCTCAAGTTAATTGGAAAGGCCAGTAATCATCAATCAACACATGTATCAGTCAACAAGGAAAAGAAAACACACCTGTATACAAATAAGTAACAACTTTAAATAGAACAATTAACCATAATATTCAAAGAATAAAGAACATAACAGAAAAAATATGCCCAGGCCTTTGGATGCAATTACGGAAGAGAAAAGTGATATATTTCATTACAGAGAAGAAAATTCCCTAGTGCCATCTACTGACACAAGGCTCCCTCTCGCAAAATAGATTCACTCACGATGCGTCCCAAAAATTGACCCTTATACACTCGATTCAACAAGAGAACTCAGCAATCTTAATCCTGAAACCAATCCAAAATTGCTAGAATACAACTTGAAATTTGGCATATGTAGGATAGTCAAAAGCTTGCCCTCTTAAAGTGCACTACATAGCCCCATTGCTGTGAGGAGCATATGTAAAGCATGAATTCAGAAAGAAGTAGACTTCAGCACATGATACCAACAATTAAAAATAAAGATAATGCTATGATTGCATTCAGAAAGTGCTGAAATAAATTTCTTTTTTAGGGCCATCGGACTGATATAGATTATTAAAACCACATCTCGGATGCTTTCATCTTTAATTGAGATGAATCATATATCTATGCACTTTCACCATTATCCAAGAAAGAATATATAGAATTTTAAATATTTCAAAAAGTAATTTCATGCCTAAATATAACTAATCCAATTGGTGACAATATCACTAAGTTCCAGCATTTCAAAAGGTGTCTCCTCAATCATCAAGACCGATGAACTAAGGCTGTTGAAGATCACTATTAGTTTAGAGCATTAGCATAGATCTATATGTTCCTTGAAATTTAAATAGGGCCAATACTAGTCTTTGATCTCGCTCAAGCAGGATTCTATGCTATGAAATCTAAAATCGTTTAAAAAGTATCATACTTCACACTTCAGTTAGAAATTTCCTTGTACACCAATCGAGAGAAAAAAAAAAAAAAAGAGAGACCAAGAAGACAAAAAATCCCCACTTTGGTATAAACTCTCAAATAGTATTGGTATTCCAAAGTTGGGGAGGGCAAAGATTTACAGATGCATATACAGGTATTAGCCAATCCTTAATAGCTAAAGTGCCCGCTGATAAATAAAACTAATATCAGCTATTCAGCTTCAACATGCCACTTGATTAAATACCAAAAAACAAGTCCAGAACCTCAAATCCCAAATGTAAACCTGGGCAGCCAAACAAAAAGTTATAAGGAGTTCACTATTTAACTAAAGTAAGAATAATTGTAACCTAATCCCTGAAATTTTTTTAGTAATAAGGTCTAACTGGTTAAACAATATCTCTGCACATATATTCAAAGAACACTTCAATTAGGAAATTCTCAAACATCTGAGCTAAACCCAAATTCTATGACCTACCACCATGAACAACCCTCTCATACAGCAGCATAGCAGTCTACTTAAAAATAGGTTCTTCCCATAAAACTAAGGATCAAATTCCATTTCTGATCCATTCCCCAATATTGATATCACTCAACACAAAAACCCATCAAAGCCACAACTAAAACAGAAGTGGATCACTCATTTTCACCATCAACCAAACCATATACCTACCTCCCAATCCAGTTCAATTCAAAAAATACCCATAATCAAATAACCCAGATAAAGAAAAAGAAAATAAAAGTTAAAACTTTCCTCATAAAGCAACACAACAATCAAACACACATAAAAAAACCAACAACCTCATCTCAAAATAAAAGGAAAATCATCCGTTTCATCACCATAACAACCATATACAACAAAGAATAATCTAAAAAAAAAAAGGTTTGAAACACCCAGATGACATTTTGAGTTATTTTAGGTGAGCGTAACTTTATATTCGGAAAAGAAAGATACCTGAGGTGAGGTGGTTAGAGGAAAGCTTGTTGCGAGAAGAGACAGAAGAATAGAAAAAGCACTGAAGCAGGATAAGAGCAACGATCACATTCAAAACAGTAACCAGTATAGTAGCGTTCTTGAAGGATAATCTGAGTCTCCATGATTGTTGTGTCTCCACAGTATGCATTAGTAAAGGAATCTGAAGGAAGGTGTCTCTGCAACTCTAAGATGCAGCTAGAGGAGGCAGAGGCAGAGACGTCGTTTCAATGAAGAAAATCTTGTAAATGGGTGGACTTCACCTCCCAAATCCGAAGAAAAAGAGTAATAAAACGAGTCAACAAACGGGAAGCGTGTTTTGTTTTTGTCTCATCACCAACTCAACTTTTCACGCAAGTTACTTTCATTTTATGTTAACATTTCTTTTCCAACACCAATAAAATTAGGGCGCTAATAAATTAAGGGTAACGCTATTGATGCAAAATAATTTGAAATTATATCAGTGATATAGCAAATAAGGATATTTACTCTAACCCCGAATTAGATTTAATAAAATATTTAATTTTAATTTTTTATTAAATTAATACTTATCTCTTAAAAATTTAATAATCATGAACTATATAATAACAATTGATATAAAAAATTAAGTTTTTTAAGAGGTAAATAAGATTAGAGTTAAATATTTTTATAATTTAATTGAGAGAGTCAGGTAAATACCCTATAGTAAATATATAAAAATTAAAATAATAAATATTATTAAATTTATTTTACTACTCATGTAATATTATATTACACTTGAGATACAAATTTTGTATCCATAATATTATTGAGAAGCTAAATAATATTTTAATTATTTTAATATTATAGGTTAAGTATAGTTCTTTATTAAAATAATTTTTTTAAAATATTTTCTAAATATAATAAATTAATATAATACAATTTATATAAAAAATGAAATAATGTGGAGTTCTTTTTGTTATTTCAAAAAAAAATTTAATGTAACAAGTACGGATGGTAGTTTTTGACAAGACACGCCAACCCGACATGTATACAACATAAAATTAGTGGTTAGTATTGGCCTTATTTGCATTCCTATCATATTAGTATTTAAAATATTTGACATGATTATCTGTGTCATGTTAATATATATTTAGGATAATAGATACAATGGGACAATTTTAAATAGTACTTTTATGTTTTGACATAATCTCAAGTAGAAAGTAAGTTTATCATTTTCATCAATAAGACCCCTAAGGTTTGCTTTTTTTAATCAAGTGCTAATTTTAACCCTTAAAATAAAGATTTGCCYTTACTGAAATTTTTTTTTCTTAATTTTAAAAAATTTTAAAGTATAAATTTTAATACATATTACCCCTACATATTTTCTTATTGATTTTATTAATAAGTAGAAATTTTTTTATTATGG
>JANLJB010028894.1:0-12467 GCA_026212285.1 Bursera cuneata | reverse complement strand
GATTTTTTTTGCCCAGCCCTAACTGTCACTCTCACTGTAGAGACCAGAAGAAAATCGTACTCGAAACAGCTAAAAAGAGCAGTAGGATCAAGAACTAGGGCTTTGAGAAGGAGACCAGCGGTAACCCACCAGTAGAGATGGCAAAAGGCGGGGCTGGCCAGGCCTAATTTTTGGTCTGGTCTGACCTGTTAGTTACAGTGCAGGCTGGATCAGCGTTTAGGCCTAAAGTTGGTCGGGCCCAGGCTCAGGTTTCAGGTCTGCAGTTCTGTCTGGTCTAGCCCGGGTCAGCCTGCGGTCCGACCCAACCAGTAGTGTAGTTGGCAGCCCATTTTCCATTTTCCATTTTCCTTGGCAATGCTCTGTCTGACAGGAAGAAGTTCCGCCACGCATCTGAGACAGAACTAATCGGGAAAACGAAGAGACGAACTAAAAAACTTTAGAGGCGATACGTCCAAGTCAAGAGCCTACAAGGTTGAGGAGCTCCAGCAAGAAACATGGTACTCCTGATACAGGGGACTTTCATGATGTTGATGCTTGAGCTAAAGGATATGTCCTCTCACGTTGAGAGGGACTTCCTTCGCGAAATTGAGCATGCTGAGGAACTTGCGAAGGTCATGGAGCCTTGGTAATTTAGTTATTTCTATATGATATGTCATGTTGGTGTATAGGTAATAAAAGCTTGAAAGGTTACATGATGCCTATTCATTTATACTGATTTTTTCTGCTTGCTTTGTAAGCCAGTAGTACTTGATGAATCTCTTACTGGAGCTCATGAGGATTAAAAACAGGATATTTACTCTGCCCGGATAAATTTTAAAAGAAAAATGTTAAGCCCAAGTTTACCTTAAACAAACACTTATTCCTTAAAAATTAATATTTTTTTTTTAAATTAACACTTAACCTAAAAAAATCTTAAAAGATAAGTGTTAGTTTTTTTTTCATAAAATTTATAATCAATAGTAAAAAAATAATTATTATATTATTTAAAAAATAAAGTTATGAAATAATTTTGAGAGCTTAAAAAATCTTTCACCGTGATTTATTTTTTTCCTTGAATATATTTTAATATTATATTAAAATTTTGAAATTTTGTTGAATTTTAAAATTTTTGTTCTTTATAAATTTTAATATTTTTATTATTGTTTATTTATTGGATACAAAATAGAGATTCATAAATTATATTTTTATCTTTTTATATTTATAGTGTAAACTTTAAAATTACATGATAATTTAATTATTTTTTCATGATACAGCTTTTTTATATAAAATAGAATAATAATTGAGTTATGCAATTAGATTAAATTAACATTAAATTAACAAGGTTTGGATTCTCAAAATTAAATCCAATAAAATAATAGATAAACTTTAGATTCATCAAATTTAATACGACATAATAATATGTTGCTAGGTCTACACAAGCCACTCCCAAGTCTACACATACTTTTAAATAATTCCTTAAGTTAGGCATAATATGTTGCTAGGCCTACACAAGCCATCCCAAAGTTAGGCATATTGGTATAGACATGTGTAAAAAATAATTATGTAAAGATTTTTATTGTTTTTATTTAATTTTACTCAATAAAATCTTATTTTATTTTATTATTAGATGAAAATTATCATATTTAAATTTTTTATTTTTATTAATGAATTTCAAAAGAAAATTTACTAATAAAGAGGTAGAATAAATTGATAAAAATCTATTAATATAGTGTGTCTCATTATCTTTTCATTTATAAGTTCATTTTTCTTATTGGTAAATGGTACGACAAAATGCATGAAAAAAATGTCTTTAATAATTTTTAAAAACTTACAAAGAAAATTTATAATCTTCCGAAATTCTTTTTGCAAATACGAGAACAAAATATGAGAACTGTATTAGCAACGAAGCCAGCGATGTATTCTCGTTAACATCACCTAAGTTCAAATCGCCACTTGATATTTTGACAATTCAATCTAAAGCATAACTAAATATGCTATAATTTTAACCAACTGTTTACCTGCATTTGTTTTATTGTATTTTCTAAGTAATGCAATGTTTTGCTTTTTCATTTCCAATGTAGCGGCTAGTAATAACAAACACATAGATCCTGTACGGTAATTTACTCAACTGAAAATCATCTCCCTTCATTGCTCAAGCGAGCGATTATTTATAGTTACCATCATATAAAAAATGTAACATACATTAACTATTTATGGTACCAAAATACTCTGTAAACTTGACACCTATCTAATTTCAGGAGCCGAGGAGAGCCGTAAAAGTAAGATGATAAAACTTTGCTCAAAATCAAGCACTCAAGGCAGCCCCAGAGCTCCTGCGACATTCTCGCAGCATATCCATGTAGAACTGGCACTTGCTGATGTCACTTCCGTAGTTGGTCAGGCACTGCAAAGAGAGGAGAGAACATCACTCATTGAAAAGCATTACAACCACAACACTGTCAGAAACGATGTAAACATCATCACATCACACAGTAACTGCTTCAGAGATAATAATTATCAAGAAATAACAGCCAAGATACCTGAAAGGAAACAGATCTCCAATATCTCTAGAAGTAAACCAAGGTATAAGAAGATTATCAGAATTGGATCAATCAGATATCTAACATAAAAGAAATAGGAGATATCTTGAAACATTTTGCAGAGGTCTGAATAAAGATCACAAGTTCTAACATGCAACAGGCAGATGGTTTCATCTACATTTTAATTTGTTAAGCCTATTTTTGAACCATCCAGAAAATTCATACATCTTCAATTTTGAAAAATAATATAAATGCAAAGGAAAAGGGAATTTTCATAAATAATCAATTGTAACTACAATCCAAACAAAGGTAATCTACAACTTAGAAAGGAGGAAAGATTCATACTTCTTCCAGGGCCTTGAATTGACCACCACAAGCATCAGCACCTCCATGACCGATTGTATTCGGTGCTGCTTCAGCTACAGGGCCTGATGAAGTAACTGTCTCATGATGGATGACACGAGGGCCCATTACAGCATCGACAGCCCTGTGAGCTACCGCACTACCAGTACCAAAGGCCAGACCTATTCATCAAAAACATTACAAGTACAAGAACCAAAAAAAAAAAAAAAACCGCAGTTAGGTAAGAGGAACCACATATTTAGAGCAAAAAATCATCGATTATACAAACGAGAGACCTGAACTCACCATCTGCAACAGCAGCACCCAAACCTCCCATGACTGGGCCTTTCCCAGGTTGTACAGCTGCTGGTGGAGGAGCATGAGTAGCTACAATAACCAATCCATTCAATCAAAATTATCTCAGTAGATGCAACAATAAACAAAATTCTAAGTTGTAAGATGCAACAATGTGTTTTGGAAATAACGACAGCTCGTTATGAGCTACAAATTAGACAAGCATACAGAACAGATCCGGTAACCATCAAAAGTTCTAACACAGAAATCAAGATACTCAACACACAGATTCAAATTGCAAACCAAATATGGCATGAGAAGACGTCTGCCATATGCACCAGAATGCGAAAAATGTATACAGTGCACATTAAAAAAGATCGCACAATAATTGTACCTTGCTGAGGAGGATTGCGCAGCGCCTGGGCAGAAGGACGGGGGCGGGAAGCAGACTTTCCTGCGGAAGCAACATCCCAAGTATTACACACTTCATGTGATCAGAAGACAATGATATCTCAACATTTTAAATTGCCAGAATTGCTCCTAACTTAAATTAACTGATAGGAAAATGCCAATTTATTGATGATCAAATAACATATTCAATAAGCTTAAACCCACTTTAGAAAAAAGAAAAAGCAGGCAAGAAAACAAAAAATCAAACAAAAAGCACGATAGTAGGTAGAAACAATGAACAATTAAACTACCAGCATGGAATTCAGGTTTTCCCTAACAATTTTATTTTTCATTCTTTTAAAGAACCACTTTATACAATCACGAAAAAATCACTGATCGTCCAAATACAATTGAAAACAAATATCATTGAAGTCTTTCAATTTCATGCCCAAACAAACCTTTTCTCAGCCACCAAATAAGCCATATCAACTTCAAAAATTACAAAATTAACGCTACAGGAGTACTCATCTCAAATAGTTTAAGGCAAAACACTTATCCCGTGCACAAGATAAGCCGATTAATAACAAACATTTAATTTTCAACACAAGCATATCCTTGTCTCGTATAAACAAAGATAAAAACACAAATTATATTGGTTGCACGAAAATGCTAAATCCAACTTAAAAATAAGCATCAACGAAGATCAATAATAAATTGACAGGAAACTAAACGGTGTATACGGGAGATAATCGGGTCAAATACTCACCTCCGTAGCTACGGCGAGGCATCGTTGATAATCGGTAGGAGATGCAGAAAACGTGGAAGCTTTCCAAATATCAAAATAACAACTCTTGGGCGATAAATAGTGAATGAGAGCTAGAATTGAATTTCGCACGGTTATTTATACTTGCTTGAGCCACAAGGTTTGTAGCTTTGCCTTGTAAAGTTTTATCCACCTCCACGTCTCTGGGGTGCTTCTGGAATCATCTGGTTTCTCATTATGTCACATGAATCATTTAAAAAATGTGGTTTTTATCTGAACCCCGAAAAAATAAAAAAGAAACTCAATCATCCTACTTAATCAAAATTAATACAGATCCTCTATTAATCATATTTAATAATTCTATAATAAAAATTTATGATATATAAATATATATATAACCCCTATTAATCATTAAATAATATAAAAATCCCTATTTTTGATAATCTTTTAAAATTAATTAACATTGTGAAAGTATTATCAATATTTTATTAATTAAAATATAAAATCTTTAAAAATTTAAAAACTTTACTAAATAATTTCACTTACTAAAATTAGTTAATTTTTAGTAAATCATTAATTAAATTTTATTTACTTACTTTACTAAAATTATTTAATAATAAAATTATATTTCATTTACTAAAAAATTTTAATAAATTTAGCAAGTAAATTATTTATTAAAAAATAAATAATTTTGATAAATTTAAATAATAAAAATATATATCATTTACTAATTATATTTTAAAATAAGATTTTGATTATTCAACATGTTTTTGTTGGTCTGCTCCCGATGACTGACGAGCAACCCCTAATCATATAATAAAAAATCGATGATTAAATGATTTGAGCTGTAAACTCGGTCTCATATGATAAATGAGATAATGGTGAACTCATCATTTTGTTAATCGATTATAAATTAAAAAAATGAATCTAATTTAATTGAAAATACCTCGAGATTATAAAAAATATTTATTTACTTATATTTTAAAATATAATTTAGTAACACTTACTTGTAATTATTTTATTTATATAATAAAAATTAATCACCAATTTGATAACTAGCTTTTGCATCAACTGTTGACACCAACCGTTATAAAACGAGGAATTTATTTACTTATTTTATTAAAATTATTTAAGTTTATAAATATTATTTAGTAAATAAAATATGTCTAATAATTATAATATATTTTATTTAATAAATAATTTTTGTAAATTAAGCAAGTAAAATTTAATAAATAATTTTAGTAAGTTAAATTATTTTTTAATTATTTAGTAAAATTTTTAAATTTAAAAAAATTATTTATTGTATGAAATATATCTTTATTATTTTTATAAATTTATTTTATATTACTTTAGTAAATAAAATATCGATAATCCCCCCATAATGTTAATTAATTTTAAAGAATTATAAAAAATAAAGTCTTTATGTTATTTTATAATCGGGGGTGAGTTTATTATTTTTAGATATTTTAGAGGGATGTTATGATATTTATCTTGATTTTTTACTGTAGCACCGTTAAATATAATTAACAAAGTTAAGTTTTAGAGGATCAGTGTTAGTTTTATATTTAGTGGAATACTTAACTTTCTTTTCAAAATTTTTAGGGGGTTGAGAGTAAATACCCCTTTAAAAAATGATCGATGCTTATTAAACACGATCACATGAATTATTAAATAATTAGTTATATTATGGTAAATATCAATGAATATCCTTATTTTTTTATTTTATTCATATGAGACTTTATTTTATTTTAATTTTAATCGTATAAAACTTTTACCTTTATTCTTTTGTATTCTTAATTTTCAGTATATAAAACTTTTATCTTTGTTTTGTTGTATTCTCTTTATATTCAATAAATTCATCCTTACCCGTTATCCCGAACAACATTGTTAACTTTAAATAACACTACAAAGATATAATAATATTTTAACTATTTTTTGAATAAATATCACTTAATATCCTTAGGTTTTAGTTTAAAATTATTTCAATAGAGCGTTTAGCTTTATTTATATATGTTCTCCTCTATTTTACAAATTAATCAATCAAATATTAATCACTAAAGTCCCTAATCTAAATTTGGAAGTCAAGCTGGGTTACTTTTTTGGAAGCCTTATTTTTTATTGATATTTATAAAAAACCTATATTTTAAATTAATTATAAACAAAAAGCATATTATTTTTTTATTTAAACACATATTTTATTATCCAATTCATCAATTTATGCCATTAAACGTGCAATGTATTATAAAAAGATATAACAAAATTTGAAAATATAAATATTAACAAACCTTATATTATAGATATTGAAAATTTAATAAATAAACTATCATTAATTTAAAAAAAAATCTGTATTTTTTATATTATGAATATTTTATGATTTTATTTGATAAATAAATCAAAATAATTTAATATTTACTATCAAATTATTTTACTTCTTATATATTTTTTTATTTAGTTTTATATATAGGCTTAGACTGTTGTGATTTAGTTTTTTTAACTTAATTTCATATCATTTGATAGCCATTGATTTTTATAATCTAATAGTGGAAAGAGTTGCTAACTTGACATTAAAAAATTATTTATTAACTTTTATTTTCTATTTATGGATTATAATAAATCAATAGTTATTATATAGTATGTGAATTAAGTTAAAAAAATTAAATCACAATGACTATATATATATATATTATATTTTTATAACGGATATATAAGTAATTATACTTTAACTATCATTAAAAAATTTATATTAATTTATGTTTTCATCGATCAAAGACTTAGTTAATAAATCTATAAAAAATTAAAGATTATAAAAATAAATAAAGATAAATATTTTATCTAATGATATTAAATCAAAAATTAAGTAATAATAAATATTATTTATTTTTAAAAAAATAAAAAATAAAATAATAAAGTTATTGTTATAGGGAGATTTACGTAATAAGTTGAGTAAGAGAAATGACTCAATAGAAGAATTTTTTTTTTTTTTTTTTTTGAGAATTTAAGTGTGGAAAGGCAAAAGTCTCGAATAAGTAATTAAGGACAAAACTCAGGGGTCAATGATTACTCGTTTTGCATGTGGTGGTAACGCCAGATGAACAGCTAACTTGTCAAACAAGCCCATCGGTTCCTTTCGAATTTTACTGTATGGTCACTGCCTGTTCTGCTGAATACTTCTGTGCTCGTCATTCTCCCTCCCTTCGTCTCTCATGGGATTTCCTTTTACGTGGTCGTTTCAAGCCATTTCATCCCGGCCTCTCTTTCTCCGCGGCTACAACTTTAATGGCCCAAATTATCATTCTCTCATTTTAATGTCCTCTCACCATCTCCCTTCGAAATCACCTTCCGTTGGCAATTCTAATCTCACCTGCAGAAACACCGACATCACTCTACGCAACTCTACCAGAAACTCTAGTCTCACAGTCCGAGCATCAACCAACAACACACCACAAGCGTCCACGCCACCGTCATCTAAAACTAAAAGTGAACTAATCATTATCTGCTCTGCAATCACCGTAACGCTAGCAGTTGCCAATCGCGTTCTTTACAAACTGGCTTTGGTTCCCATGAAAGAATACCCTTTCTTCTTGGCTCAACTCAACACTTTCGGGTAACATTCACATTTCTGCAATGATTCTGCGCGACCGAGATGTTTTTCTTAGTTTTCTGAAATGTAATGTTACAGGTACGTGGGTATTTATTTTTCGATACTGTATACTCGGTACCGGATGGGGATCGTGACCGATGAAATGATAAGTCTTCCGAAATCTCGATTCATGGCTATTGGCATTCTTGAGGCACTCGGACTCGCCAGTGGAATGGCTTCTGCTGGTAAAATATATGATTAATTTGTTTGATTTTGATTTCATCCGATGTGTCTTTTTTTATTGTCTAACTAAGTTGGGTTAACATATATTTAGATAAGTTACTAAAAATCTATCAGCGCATCTAACACTTATCTAAAAGAATATGTTTATTATTAAAAGTGAAACTTGACTAGATTTTGAAAAGAAATTGGGTTTTGCGATACTTCAAAACAGCCTTTCAGACTATTTTCTCACATACCTTTAATATATCATCTATATTCTACAGCTGTTCTTCCTGGACCGGCTATACCTATATTGAATCAGGTATTCATAAATTTTGTTTTATTTTATTTTTCCTTTCAAAGCATAGATGAGAATGTAGGCATTGTTCAGGTTTAAATGAGTAGTGAATTCAAACAACGGTTTTTCGACCCTGAAGGACTCATTTGTGTTTTTCTTATTTGTTCTGGCAGACGTTTTTGGTGTGGCAGCTGGCTTTTTCTGCTGTTCTCTTGGGGAAAAAGTACTCTTTTAACCAAATTGCTGGCTGCTTACTTGTGGCTACTGGTGTAGTGTTGGCTGTTGCAAGGTTTGTTGACATTTAAACATTTCAATTTTTCCTTCCCAACAATGTGTAAGCCCTTGTAATATGATTCTTGTGAGAGGCACTGGCTGGAAGTTTTAATTGGCTTTAATGGGACACTTGATGTTTCTCAAGTCTAAATGTGTGTAAATAATTTATTCAACGAAGGATGTTCAAAATTTGGTGGTAATGACTATAGGATTATTTGCATTCTTTAGATGTTCCACCGCCAAATTTCAGAAACAAACAACATATAATCCCCTTTGACACGAGGGGAATTTTCTATTTTGATAATCTTTTTCATTTCCTTTACCATAAGGTTCTTGGATACTGGACACTGTTATGGTGATTAGATCTGCTGGCATGTTAGGTTTGCTTGACGTCACAGACGAGAACTTGTATTTAGTTCATGTGATAAGAGTAGGCCACTGAGTTACTTGTGCATTCTGCAATTGCAGTGGGTCTAATGCTGGTCAGATGCTATCCGGAGTCGCATTTGTATGGCCAGCAATAATGATAGCATCATGTGCTTTTCAAGCTGGTGCATCAATTATCAAGGTTTTAACGATGATCTCTAGTCATGGTTTTAAGTGTGCTTTGTATAAGCAACATAATCAACCTTGAGTCTTTGTTTATTATACAGGAATTTATTTTTGTCGATGCCTCAAAGCGCCTAAGGGTACGCCTTTCTAACTATTGTCTGTTTAGAAAATCAGATGGCCTTGTAATTTATTTTGTAGTTGACAAGCTATTTCTGCACTTGCATTGTTGTAAAATTTTATGAGTCAATGAACTGTTTACATGCAGGGAAAATCACTTGACATATTTGTTGTCAATTCTTTTGGATCTGGATTTCAGGTAAATATTATATGTCTCACCGTAAGGGTTTGCAGCTCTTTGAGTTATTATTCTTGTTATTCTATACCGATTTGATGCAAACTTGGGGCATCTTAATACTGACGATGAGACAGTTTCCATTGTAAACTCAAACGTTTCCTTGCATTTGTAGGCACTTTTTGTTCTTCTGCTTTTACCTTTCCTGTCAAATTTAAAAGGCATACCATTTGCTGAACTTCCTTCATATCTAAAAAGTGGTGCTGGTTGCTTTCTGAACATGGGGGCCAATACACCAGGCAAGCCCTTATATTTTTTTGATAGATCTCTGACTATATATTACATTTTTCTTCTCTATTGTGTTTAAGAAATCAGAATTTGGAGATCTAGCCTGTGACTAATAGATAATGAATATGCCATGTAATTGACCTCAACTTTATTTCTGTTGATAATGTTCAACAATATCAAAGTTAATGCTCCTTAGTTAAAAGCATTATGAACATTCAATGACCTGTATCTTTACGGACTTGGTTTAATGATCATTACCTTTTTACTTGTCCTAATATTGCACATTTCTTATTTATTGCTGAAAAAGCTTTTTCTTAATTGAAATGCCCTTAAAATACATTGGTCATTGAAGTCTTCTGTGTGAAGTAAGGAAATTTAGGTCCTCATCTCTTTTGATGTCACTTTGTACATGGAATGAAACTGAAACCAATTGACTAAAAGGAACAACTTTCTTTCTTTCTTTTTTTATATTTTTAATTTTTTCTTATTTTTTGGCTAATAACTAAATAAGAGACTTTTCTGAAACTCCTTCCATGGTATATATGTATCAACTATGACTTAGAAAATGATAATATTGGTTTAGTTTCTTTCATTGCTAATGTACAGTTACTGAGTAACCTGGAACTTTTGACATAAAGCACAATTACTTCTCCTATGTATATCTTGTAAATTGTTAATTGACCATATTAATCTGGTTAGAACTACACTTTAGATAAATTATCTGGAAACAACTTGAAGTGCGTTTCGTTCCTTCTGACATATTTGATCAGTTATGAAGCTATCACTTAACATGTTAGTTCAGGTTGTGGCGGGGCTCCGATGCTTCCACTACTGTATATAACTACCAATATGGCTTTCAACATATCAGTGCTCACTCTTCTGAAAATTTCCTCAGCAGTTGTTGCTTCGCTTGTTGTGATGTTGTCAGGTCTTCTTTCTCCTACTCTTTTTTATACTGAACATGAATGCATGTGGATATTGTGATGTTCTTAGGTCTTCTTTCTCATTCCTAGTCTAGTTTGTACAAAACATGAATATACGTGGATGCATGTGCCTGGTTACAAGCATTTTATACGGGGTGATTTTGCTTATTTTGCAGTGCCACTTTCAATTTATGTCCTATCTCTTCCGTTGCCATACCTTCCTGATGGTTCAAGCTTGAGCCCCTTTTTCGTGTTTGGCGGTCTGATTCTTTTGTTAGGTCTCATACTATACAACATACCCCAGCGTGTAAAGCAAAAGTCATGAATTGTTTAAATGATTATTCAATGTAATATTTGTTTATACTTTTTTCCTGTAAATACTAGATTTTTTATTCTGTTTATGCATTTGTTCCAGATGAGAAAACACTTTAAATTTCATTGGTGTTTAGATCCCACTTATCATAGACTACACTGAATATTAATCTCATTTAAATGACATTTATAATTTATTTTGTGATCATTCTACGTTTTAGCAATCACTTTACCACGATAGTTTTGACTTGTTCATAAATTGACGGAGTTCCGTTGGGATACAATGCTCCAAATACTTCTCCGCTATGCTCCTTCCTAATGGGCACTTTCTGTTTTTCGAGGTTGCATATTTGGAGAGAATCTTTAAAAAATAATAATTCAAAATTATAAAAAGATTTTAAAAAATAATTTATTACTTTTATTATTTAAATACTATGATCACAAATTTATACATCAGTAACTTTACCATTAAAAATTTTATAAAATAATATTAATTTGTGATCATAATATTTAATTTTTTAAAGAAAAATAATTAATTTTCAAATATCACGTAAGTTTAGTTATTTTTACAATCACCCAAATTAGAATTTGCTCGCAGTTTCGCTTTCCCGCTGCTCGAGAATCTTACCCGTCATCACTTGTACGTTTGTACTGAAATTCATGAGAGGCTGTTTGCACTTTGCAGCCTATACTTGCAAGCATGTTTGCAGGCTTTGCAGCAAGCACACACCAACAGCTAAATAATCTCTTCCCGTAGTCCTTGTTGCAGTACTCCCGTGATAACGGTAACAGAATAGGATCCAGACTTACTGATGAGGTTTAAATCTGGTGAAATGCAATCTATAAAAGGTTTTATCACAGTTTTACATAGATTCAACATGGGGGCAGTGCCACTTATTAATTAGCACGGAGTAATGTCATATGCAAAATTGTAACAGTATCAAAATAGGATCCATACTTATGACGTTCAAATCTGGTGAAATACAATCCATAAAAGGTTTTATCAGAGTTTTACACAGATTCAACATGGGGGCAGTGCCAATACTTATTAGATAGCACGGAGTAATGTCTTATGCAAAGTTGTGGATGGGCATCGCCGGTATTTACCAAAATGATGGCCATGAACTTCGTTTAGGTGTCAACCCTCCTTGAGTGTCCGTTGTTCTTAATAAAGGCAAAAAGAGGGCATCCGAAATGTTGGAACATCTGAAACTTACACAAGAGTACTTATTGAAATTCAAAGACAAACATGTTGAAATGACATCCTGCAATACAACATTCAGTAGTAGTTCTGTATCTTTCCGCCTATAAAACTCGAACCAAATTAATCACCAGAATTTGATTTATCTGAACAATTGAGAGCTCCATCCAGGCAACCCAAGTAAAAACAAAAAAACATACTAGCACCCAGTCTACAAA
>JANLJB010028890.1:0-12457 GCA_026212285.1 Bursera cuneata | reverse complement strand
ACAACATAAACTAAATATTATTAATGATTTTATATTTAATTTTTATTTATCATTTTTCTATCAAATATGAAATAATAATTTTTTTGTTTTAATATTTAATTAAATTCTTACAATATAATTTCTCTTTTTTACTAAATTGTTTTTCAAAAACTTAGATTATATTATGATTAATAAAAAATACATCTAATTAATTAGATTTAGTGATATGTCAGTATAACTAGACGAATTATGAGAAATAACCGAAATTAATGGTATGAGTGAAAAAATAACCAACTTTCTAATCTATATGATCTATGTGCTTACTTACACTTAAAATGACTAAAATATCACTCTCATATAAACCAAATTTTTCATTTTCTAACACTTGCCAACCGGTAGATAGTCACGAGAAAATCGTCTATATACCTAGAGTCGAAGAAAAACATCACCTGTTAACGCACCACCACAATAGCAAAATGTTGAGCTGAGAACATCAAGGAGGATTCCGAGAGTCAATCCCAAGTATGTAGGGGGTGCAGTGCTTTGAAATGGTCAGCAGGTGAACGTGTATGGGAAGGAAATGTTGAGAGATATCTTTTTGGTGCAAGAGTAGCTATAGTTCTTTCCTGTTATCAGCTTACTTGACTCCGTGCCATGTGATTTCATGCTATTATTGCTAGAAGTTGTTAGTAAGGCTATAAATAAAAGATAAGAGTGTGGGTTTGAGAAACATGGTTGCATTAAAGCTTGTATTGAGGTATTTTCTCCTACCCAAAGTGGAGAGCTAGCAGTAATATTTCCCTTCAAGTTATTTTCATCTCTTAGAGTCTCAACAACTTGGTATCAAAGCCAGGTTGTGATGGATACCAACAAGAAGCGAATTGAAAAGCTAGAAGGCGACCTAATGAATATAAAAGAATGCATGCAACAATCTACTACCAAAACTCATGAAACACAGGCACGCATGTTTGGGTTGGAAGAAAAACTACGAGAGGTTTTGGAGTCAATGTGTGGATTTTAGGCTTCATGGGAAAAAACAAGCCACACGCACACAGATTCAGGAGTCGTACTATGCCATAATGAAAATCAAGCTTAGAATATAGTTTGACTGACTAAGCTCGATTTTCTAAAATTCTCAGGCGAGGACCCAATGGAATGGTTAAACCTTGTTGATCAATACTTTGAGTTTTAAGACACAAATCCCAACCAGTGAGTAGCCATGGCTTCCTTCCATTTGGAGGGTGAAGGCAACTAGTGGTGGTAATGGATGAAGAGGGTCCAATAAGACGAAGGTGTTGCGATCACTTAGAAAACGTTTGAATAGAAAATTTTGGCTCGCTTTAGGCCAACCTGTTGGATTCCATGCATGGATCATAATATGAGGTAAAAAAATTAAACAAGTTTGTGCAAGAAAATACTTACATAACTCCTTTGCAATTGATTGAACTTTTGGCCTAATCTTCCATCAAGAATGTTGAACAAGCTCCTCATCTGTGCTTGTATCACCTTTGGATTGACTTTAATTCTTGTTAGAGAAGTGAAGAAATTTGAAGCAATTTCTTTGAAGAAGTTGAGAGAGCAATTTGGCAATTAGAGGGCTTAGATGAGAGAGGATGTCATTTGTTCATGTGTTTTATCATTCACACATGCACATACAAAGCAAAGGAATCAACAATTACATTTGATTTAGTCTAACATTTATGGTCAATTTTTAATGGCCAAGTAAATTAACATGGAATATTCCTTGTATAATTCTCACTTGAATTCAATTCATTTGATTCCTCTCTCTTTAGTCATTGGGATAATTTGGGCTTAACTTTAAATGCAACATTTGAAACCTTTGTGTAATAGACTGGACCCAATCCATTTTATATGTCTAAGTCCAAAACTATTTAGTGATCCAACCCACTAAATTGGTTCATACTTCTTTTAAGCCCATTTATGAATAGTATAAGAAAAATACTATTCATATATCACTATTTATCCTAGGTGAAAAATGTTCTCGTAACTCTTGTATCAATCCATCATTGGTGAATCTTCAAAGTACAATCCATTAGGCTTTCAGATATGTTGACTGTAAATCGTCACGCACGGACCATCCGCATTCCTGTATACCAAGTTACGAGCTCATGATTTACAAGGCATAGTTGACTTCTAGTAAAGCACCAGCCCCCCAATTCTCTGATAGTGCACGTAAAGTCACGTAACCTTTTACAGGCATAATTCAATTCTATGTCAAATGTCACGTATGGGGTCTAGCGTTGGTATGTGTCTCCCCTAATAATGACGAACAATTCGGATTCTCATTTTCTGTGCGATTCTCATTTATAAGCCGTGACCAAGAACAATCCTCATCACGCTCTAACATGCCGATCGGGCTATAAGTAATCACCGTCGAATCTAGTATGACATCATCTCCATATACCTGGAGTGACATGTCCCATCTTGACATTACGCCAACTCTTAAATAGGTTACGGCGCATCCAACGACAAGCGTATCTATAATCCGGAAAGAGCTATTCATGCAAGTATCAAAGCAAATCGATCTTTAAATGAGATGGCCGTGTAAGTCTCAGATCTAAGGATCACTTACACCTACCATGCGTAAACCTCCCATAGACACTTAGGTAATATATGAATGGGATTTCGTAGCGAGTCATGTCTAGTGAATCTGTTCGCGTATTTAAACGGCTAATAATGTTCCCCTATACAGTTGTATAAGTATCTGATACTTAGATGTATAAGAATAATATTGTTATACTTCTATAACCAATACAAGTGTAATACTAGTCTATCCGTACTACAGATGTCCTGTCTCAAGAGTACTTAAACCAGAGACGCTTTAATGATGTTATATTATGTGAAGTAATTTCAGTCTCACAATCAAATCATTCATATTCACACTATAAGGACTTTTATCACATAATATAAATTTGTAATCCAATCACAATAAATGATAAAAGTGTAATTTCCTATAATACATAAATCAATAATATATAATATATAATATATATTTAAAATGTGATGCTCTAGGGCACAAATAGTCAAACACAACCAATTTTGAAATTTTTGATGAGGCTCTTTCAAAGATAAAATAGATAAGAACTTTGAGAGATTATCAATACGAATTTGAAAGTTTGGCCAACCAGGTTTTTGATTGGCCTCAATGCATTAACCAGGACATTCTTAGAAGATCTGCAAAAATGACGTTGTTGATGATGTATGGATGGCCAGGCTAACAAGTCTAGGGAAGCTATTGGAGTGGCACAAATGAAGGACAAATAATTCACTTGACGACTTAAGACAGTGAGATTTGAAAGTTATTGAGCCTTATTGTAATAGCAACAATGTTTGGTAATGACTCCTACCCCAACAAATATGTCATCTCCATCTAAAACAATAGTTGGATCACCTGTCAAATGCTTGTCTTAGAAGAAGATGCAGAGGAGGCACGAACGAGGGCAATGTTTCAATTATAGTGAAATGTTCACACTAAGACATAGGTGCATGAGAACACAATTATTTTTAATAGAAGGAGAGGATTTCGAAGAAGAAGAACTAAGTCAAATTAACATGAAAAATGACCCGATAACCCGAAAGCTAGAGCAAGAGATTGAAGAACACACAAAGATCACCCTGCATGCTTTTTTGTTTTTGGGTGAAAGGGACCTACAACCATGTAGTTTGAGGCCATGATCTTAAAGCATCCAGTAAAAGTTTTGGTGGACTCTAGGTCTAGTCACCAATTTATTAGCCATCGAATTGCCCAATTCACCTTCTAGTCACAAATACAAAAACTTTAGTGTCAAGATTGCAGATGGGGGGAATTTAGTTTGTTCATAAAAGCATCAAGATTTGCCTCTAATCATCCAAGGAATTGAATGCATGATCACTTTGTATTCACTTCTACTGCAAGGACTTGAGGTTGTTCTCGGAGTGCAATGGCTTAGAGAGTTGGGGCCGGTATTGTGCGATAGGAAAAAAAATTGACAATGAAATTTCAATGGCGAGGAGGTGTATGGGTCTTGCATGGGCAACTTCAATTACAAGTTGCTGAAGTGTGGCGACCCGGAACCCTTTACACAGGAATCCCGAGGGCCACTATGTAAATAAATAAAGAAAAAGTAAATAAAACCAATAAAAGCATTTTATGTAAAACATTTACACTGAAAAACGGGTTACAAAATTTTTTCTTTAATAAAATGCCTGAATACAAAACAACTCACTCTACCCAAACATACCCATGACTGTCCGAGATCCTCTATGTGAGCTCCGGATCACTCTGCTAGACTCCTGACCTCGGGTACCTGTGGAGGAAGGGATGAGCAATACAGTCCAGTAGAAATTTCTAACTCTAACAGTTCTATAACATTTTAACAATATGCATGCACCAAAAAAAATACACACAAGCCGTCTCTCTCTTTCTCACGTACTCCTGATTTCCGTCACAAAATATTCTCCTCTTTACAACCACGATCGTCACGTTACACGCGATGCATCCACGTATCCTAATCACTAACCTAAATCAACCCTTAGATCCTGCCTCTCAAACAGACTCATCTAAGTATCCACCGTCACATAACACCTACCTCTCAAAACACATACACGAACACCTCTAAGGCCTGACACTGTACACACCTATCACTAATGAATCCCCTTAGATCCCTCATAATCACATACGACACAGCTAAGGCCTGACACTGTATACGTCTATCACAGTTAATCCTCTTAGGTCCACGGGCACAACTAAGGCCTAACACTATATAAGTCTATCACAGTGAATCCCCTTAGGTCCTTCCTCATATATACGGGCACAGCTAAGGCTTGACACTGTACATATTAGTCACTGTGAATCCCTTTAGGTCCTTAACCAACTCATACCTCGGCACCACTAAGGCCTGACACTATACATATCAGTCACAGTGAATCCCCTTAGGTCCCTCATCAATAAAAGCCTACCTATAGGCTAACTACCATAAATCACGTCACACGTGACCTCAACGGGTCTATCCCGTATCACAGCAGGCTTATAGATCAATCCCAGCCCATCACTGGACTATTGCATACCAGCCGGTCAATCCGCACACCTCTGGACTATCACATATTAGTCGGTCAGTCCGCACATCACTAGACTATTACATATCAGCCGATCAGTCCGTACATCTCTGGACTACCACATTTCAGTCAATTAGTCTGCACATCACTGGCAAGTCCCCTCGGATTCTCGTATACCGACTAGGTCAATCTGGGGTCTACCCGTACAACCCGTACACACGTCACTCATCATATCCGTGTATTCCCAATTACACATATAAAACATCCTGAGTCATCTCATTAACACTAGCCTGTACGGCACACTCGTCTCTTATCCATTTCATCACATACGTTCACTCACATATTTTTCGTAATCACCAATCCTAACGAGTGTGTCCACATACGCTCGGCCTGTATCATAACTAGTCCTGTCGTGCATAGTTATACTCGCGTATAACACGTATCTCACCCATCACATCATACACGTGCACCCATGTGCGGTTCGTGTCTCGTACATCCCATTACTCACAGACACACTCTCAGACACCCCTCATGTCTCCACTATCCTGTGACGTACAAGTATTGCATTGCCCGTATCCTATCCATCTCTCACGCATACATCCGTACATCGTATCTCACACTCAATCTCGTTCATTTCGTAACTCAAGGACACATGCGTATCACCTGCGTATCGTCCATTCCATGTCATACCGTTACTTACGTATCCTCATACTCTAGTCGTATCCTCACATACCATCCCACGTGATACTCATAATCCATAACCCACTCTATGTCCATTCCAACGACATAATTATACACGTTCCACTCGGTTCCACGATTAATCGTCCATTTCCGTAAGTCCATATACGCGCACATGACGTTCCGATCCATCCATTTATCTAACATCTTATTCATCAATCACACAGTCTCTATTCCTTAAGTCACAATAATAAAATAAATCCACATGCACGTTAAATCATAATAGAAATGCATAATTAGAAACCCCTACCTTGATATCCGAACCATCACTCCCGGACCTCTTTTTCCTCTCTTTTTCTCATCCGTATCATAAATCTATGCGTCTCGGGGGTTCCAGATGAGTCCTCGGAGTCGCAAGGTCAAATCATGCAAAGTCGAAAACGGGAGTTAAATTAATATTTCACACTATAGGAGTGTTATCGTAAACACATAAACTATACTAAAATTAACCAAGTGGGGGTGAGATTGCTAACCTGTAAACTTTTGGGGGTTCTTACGTCATCACACATGACAGGGGTGTATCTGCCAAGTTCCAAATAGTAGGGGGGGTGCTGGGGGGGTGAATGCCAAGTCAGAAAGGTGAGGGGGCCGACAATTATCCCATGGCTGCCGTCTTTCACGGTTACTCATCGGGAACACGATCGACGGTCGGGAACCAAGATCAGAGGACACCACCGTGATCGTCTCGGCGAGGGGGACTCATCCCGACCAACAGTGACGGCAACCGACGGTCGAAAGAGGCAGATCGACGTTGAGGAAGCCTAACTGTCTCAGGTCGATTTTCGATGATCCAGGCCTCGGACAACCGATTGGGGACCACCGCCGAACTCCTCAGGCCGAGAGAAAGAAATCCTGACAGATGGCTAGGGCTGACGTTGCCGGAGGAGGAAGATCATCATTGACGTTGTGAATCTTCCCGACGTTGTTCCAACGAATGCAAGCCTCAGACCGGCGAACGGAGGACACCACGGTGATCAGCTGGCCGAGAGCTTTCCATCACCACCTATCTCGTTACCTAACTCGTTGGGAATACAAAGCATCATCGACGATGATAGTGAGTGCTGTTTTTCGGTGGAACAGGGATTTTCTGTAGAGTTCTCAATGTGCAAGGCCAACATACAGTTTATATAGAGTTTGGGTTCTGGGGTTGTTTCATAATTTTTTAAACCTTCAACAGTGGCGAATCTCGACCCCAAAGTGTCAGAATCTCATCGTTGACCCATCTTCATCCATTTTTCACTCACGTGACCCTCAAAATCCACACATCGGTCACTAAAGACAAAAAACCCACGAACCTACGTAAAATTTTTTTAGTCCAAAATCTAGAAAACTCTTGAATACTTTCAAATTCTCATATATACGACGTCATCACGTTCGTGTCATCCCATATGCGTCATAAATACACACTTTTCTGATTTCTAACTTTGAAATCTTTCACTTATACCCCTATATCACTGTTTTGAATTTTCGGGTTACCATATGAAGCTACTGATTAGTTGTGAAAATTGCTTATAACTAATGTTAATTGTATTAATTAAAGGCTTTTAATTTTTCAATTTGAAAGTAATTAGTCAATTTTATCTTAAATATCTGATTAAGACTAATTGCTTATTTTTTTTCTTTAGTTTACAATCTTTTAAAAGAAAGCAAATGTTGAATCAAACATTAAATTCTTGAAGGGTGAAGTGTCCCAACACTTGGACTAATAGGAGTCAAGCAAGAAGCCTATAAATTGAGAGCTTTTTCATTATTTTAGAGAGTTTTTTTTTTTTTTTACTTTATTTTAGTTTAAAGCTTTTTATTTTATATTCTTAGTTTAGATTTAAATTCTTGCACTTGTCTTTTAACTCCTTTTAACTCAAGCACTTATCTTTCAATTCAAGTATTTATTTTTCTTTAAACTTTTGTAATTTCCTTTTTAGTTCAAGTTCTCTTTAATGAATTAGTTTACTCTTCAAGTTATTTCAATAGCCATGAATCTTTAAGGCTAATTTTATAGCCTAGACTTGAGTAAAAACTTGAATGGAGAATGATTTTCTTATCAATGTATGAGTTTTTGTTTCATTCCTTCTTCCTTTGATTTTCACCAAAGATTTTAAGTTAAGAACTCTTCTACTAAGGTTCATTCTTACTCCATAAATACCTAGTTTAATCAAAAAGAGTATAGAATATATTGATTTAGATATCATAAGGTTGAATTATTCAAGTGTTATTTCATGGATCTTGATTACTTTCATCAAATTTTAATAAAAATTATATGTTTAATTTTAACTTCATATAATAAATATTAGTTGATTATAAATTTATATCTTTTATAAAAAATATTAACTTTGTTTTAAAATTTTATTATAGATATGCTTAGGGAGCCTTTGTTTTTTGGTCTAAAATTTGGATTAAACTGAACTATGAATTTCAATATATAAATGTGAATTATATGTTTTTTTTTTTCATTTTTAACAACTGAATTGAAATGTACAAAACTAATATTTTTACACACACACACACACATATATATATATCCCTGTTAATGTTGTTTCATTTGTATTTTCATTTTATGCATTCAATTAAATTGTTTACAAATCAATATTTAAAAAAAATTAATATTGAACTATTTAAATATTTAGAAATTTATATTTTAATTAAATTTAATATTGAATTATTTAAATATTTAAATATTTATATCTTAATTATTTTATTCAAACATTAAAAATTAATAATTACATTTTATGAGTTAGATTTATATAAATATTGCATAGTTTCTAAAAGTTATATACAAATCAATTATAAATAAATTATATAAGAATATTTTAGAGAATTAGAGGTGAGATAACTCATTTTGATAATTATATTTAGATAAAAGTTAAATTTTTTTATTTTTTATTAAGATGAAATATGAGTCTTGGATTTAAAGTCGGTATCTCAACTTTATATTCTAATTAATGTGGTATCTTATGAGTAGTAAGGTTATACATTTTATATCCATAATATTATTTAATTTAATATTCATATATAAAATCAAACACAAATGATTGATAATCAATCAAATTTAATTTTAATTAAAAAAATACCCTTGAAAAAGGAATTTGTATAATAATTTTAAGAGTTGATATGGGATCATCCATTGAATTATCGGAAAAGAAATTAAAAAGAGTTGCCATGTTGCATACAAACCACTTACATGGCACAATCCAATTGGCCAAACTTACATGGCATTCTTTTCAATTCAAGCGAATATCCGGAAAGGAAAGGCACAAACTATACACTCTCCTCTATAAACTTCATATTTAAAATAAAAAATAAAAATAAAATTCCCCGAAGAAAGTCTAAAAAATTTCTCTGTCTCTCTGAAAAGTCTGCAAAAGCAAATCACCAGAATTGCAAACAGTCAGAGAGAAAGAGAGAGAGAAACGTGTTAAAGCTCGAAGCAAACAAGTTCCGACCATTCGCGGAGAAAACTCCATAGGTAAAATCCTTCACATTCTTCCTCTGTAATTGTGAGATCCGACGATTTGCTAGTGCGATGTTACTTAATTTTGCATTTACTCATACAATCTACCGTTTTTCCTTTTAGATCTCTGCGTTTTCTCATCCACTTCTTGCTTCCTTGCAAAATGTCGCAAGATTATTGTATTACGACTCCGTTTTCGTTCTTCTTGGATTGTTTTATTTTGTTTTGTCTCCAGCAAATCTTTTAGTAACTTTTGAGGTTTTTTCTTTAGGGTGGGGTCTGAAAATGAAGATACGACGCGGTCTTAGTTCTCAGATTTGTCTACAATGATTTACAATAATTTGTTTATTTGGCTGTAATTAGGATGATTTGATAAAGTTATTGCGTCTGAAGTACTAATTAATGAGTGCTTTTTTTTTTTTTTTTTTTTTTAAAAATATGTTTAAGGAAATTGTTNGCGTCTGAAGTACTAATTAATGAGTGCTTTTTTTTTTTTTTTTTTTTTTCAAAATATGTTTCAGGAAATTGTTGAGAATTTTCACAAACAAGAATATTGGTTTGAGAGTTGGCCAAAAACGGCGCGTAGAGTGAATTCATTGAACGCAATGATGATGGATGATGATATGGAGAATGGTAGCTTGGTGGGTTACCAAGATCGGCCGAGGATTTTCCCCAACATGCGTACTAAACCTTATGTTCCTTTGGTAAGAAACAACTATTTTCATGTAATTTTCCAATTATTAACCATTTTTATTGCCTTACTAAGTGTTAAGGCATCGAGCAGAATGTTAGACAAACATGTCTAGCATTTAGTAAGGTGACTGTGTCGTTGAGTGATGTTTGATGCTTGTTCAGGAAATTTAGTTGCTTGTCGATTAATATGTCGAGCAGGTAAATTTGGCAAAATGTGTACATGAAGCTGTATGATCTAACATTGTGGAATAAAAACTAAATTTAACTCAAAGTAGAGTGTTAGTGTTTTGTAAGGGAAGTGCATACGTGACAAGCTCTCAACTAGACTCTTCTGTAGGATGTTCGGATGTGTAGCTTTTGAGTTTTGTGAATTGTGTTGTCTTGGTCTGAATTTTTAGAGTGGAATTTTCTTGTTTCCCCTTCCTTGAATACTATTGTAGTTGACACAATTTGAAATTGAAGATCATGTTTAATCCTTATCACCAAGTGAGAGCTTGGGGTACTATGTCAAGGAAATTATTTATCTTAGATTAGGGTACCATAGGTAGTGGAGGTGATCGTTATAAAAATCTGAATTTTCTTAAAGATAAATATACTGTGATTGTTGAAGTATATTTCATTTGTGGTATGCAATTAATTTATGTTGATTTTTCTATATTTTGGTGGTGACGTCCTAGGAAATTTGAAATTTTCTGAATGGGTTGATGTAGTTCAATACTTTGTGTCAATGCTAATGAAATAGTGTTCTTGAATATTTATTGCAGGCTTATTGTTGCCTTTATATGACATTTTTTGTCTCGTTCTCATGTGCTCTGTATTATATTGTGCCATCGTGCAGATTTTTCGAGTCCTAATGGGAATAAATGTTCGTGTTCTTTTTGTGCTCTCACTATTGGGGTTCGGGGTTGTATTCTACATTGGAGCGAGCACTTCTCCAATTATCGTTTTTGTCTTCTCAATTTGCATTGTCACCTTCATCTTTTCAATATACCTTTGTAAATGGGTGCTTGCAAAGGATGAGGGACCTCCAGAGATGGCTCAGGTACATATTTCTCTCTCTTTTTTGCCATTACGTTCCTTCTTTGGGAAATTATTATGTTTGTTAAGTTTTTTTTTTTCCAATTAATGATTCGGGATAATGATCAAGTAGTTTGTGTAGAAAAAAAAAGGAATTATCTCAAGTAACTTTTTATATTTCATATAGGCAATTGAGTTTAATGTATACTAAATTTTAGATTCTTTTCCTTCATTTACTATGTATGTCAATGAATGCTTTTCGTCTATTTTGTGCTTTAACTTTTCCTTTTCAAGTGTTAGTAGAGATTTATTATAACTGGTGTTGAATGGGTCACAATACTTCCTTCATGTAAATTTAAGTAATAAAAAATGTTATTTATGTGGGCAATGTACATAGTGATTAGAAACATGTCACATCCTGAAGACCTAGAAAGTACGAAAAGCTACAAATGGAAGCCTATTGAAGGTTGGTTGCTTTCTAAGGTATTGGTTTGGTTGGCAGTTCTTCTAAAAACTCATGTCTGCTTGCATGATGATATAAAGGGTTCTAAGGCCAGCATTGAATTGTGTATGATATATGGCCTTTAATTTATGACATTGAAGTACCTTATAGCTATAATGGAAAAGGGACTATTAGGAGGAGCTGTAGCTTAAACTTTATAATTTATACAATATTGATGAGACGGATGTTGAAAAAAATGAAATAAAAAAAATAATGATGTTAGTGAGCTCTCTCTCCAGTATTGCTGCGTCTTAGATTCCAAATATATCCCTAAGCATTAGCATTCTAGTGGAAAGTACTAAATATACCCTTTTTGCTGCCTGTCTGCCTTTAAAATTTAATTTGTGGACAAAGGTTACAAGTAAAATTGCAGCGGTTCAATATCTAGTGATGTTGCTAGCCATCCTCTAGCTGGAAAGTATAGAAGTCAGACCATGATAAACAAGCAATGATTATTAAGTAGGTCTCTGTCTTGTTGTATAAAAAGCTCACTTTGGACTCGATTGCAAATGTTGCTTGAGGATAAATAGGTTTGGCTGATATACCAATTTTTCAACATGATCCCCAGTTTTCGTAGCTCATTGATTTAAAAGATGGAAGGCTCTGCGTGCCCCTATTTGTTTTCTGTTTCCTGGCACCAGAAATACTAATAAAAACCAGGGTCTTGACGTGGCTGACTATTTCATGGGTTATTTTTTTTTCCCAGCTTAGCAGTTGAGTTCCCTGCTTCTATTTGCAGAATCATACAGATGTCAGAGTGTGATTGTTAGGGCCTGCCTGTCATAAGATTACTAAGAACAGAAATACCAGAGAAAAATGGCAGAAACAGAACAATATTATTATTCAAAGAAAGAAGAAACTGAATATTCCAGAGTAGAGTATAGACCACCTAGCTTCGAGGGCTAGTACCTCCCATAACAACTTTTACCAAAACAGAATATGCATGCCTCTATAACTTCTCTCTACCCTTTTTAATCCCGTACTCTAACTAACTTCCAGCTCATTCCTATATTTTATTTTCTGTT
>JANLJB010028889.1:0-12452 GCA_026212285.1 Bursera cuneata | reverse complement strand
TCTCATGGGTCAATCCTTGATCCTTCTCTAGTACTTTCGAAGGTGATGAAAATTCCTGATGATTTTCGGAATCTTAGGTCGGCCTATACAGCAAGCCAGCCAACAAGCCAGACAAGGCCTTCCAGTCCGACACATGTGGAGTAGAGGCAGGCTAAGCTACAGGCCTAGCTTGCATCGTAAAACCAGGGCCAACGTTGGGCCTTAGGCTAGAGAAACTATTCAAATCAAATCATGAGTTCCATGCAGTGGGAAGAACAAATTTGGGACATGAAATAAATAATTGAATTTGAATTTTAATCAATAGAAAATTAAAAAGATAAATTTTTATTAAGGTTTTAAAATTTTAGGATTGAGAAGACTGGCCTGTTTGTGAAGCAAAGAATTGATTGTTTTAACTTATATGCCGTCCTTAATTTTCTTTCAATTCTTAGAAAATTCCTTAAATATTTTAATTTTTATTGTGGTACTAAAGCCAAACACATACTCAGACGCTGAACAACAGGAAGAAATTACTCTACTTCCCTTTTGTTTAGCTCATTATTTATGGTGAAATACGGAATAATATTGCGGATACTGCAAATTCAAAGGATGGGGCTACAGCTCTGTGTATGATTGGTCTTGACTGTCCATTTCAGGCTCCTGTGAGCTTTATATACTTGTTTTCTATCATCCATCTGATGTCCCAGTGATTAACTGTACATTTATAAGACCAATATGCCCATCCAAAAGTGGCACGACCATAGACATCGAGTTGAGCTTTGCAAAATCTCTGGTAGTCCTGCATTGATGCTCTAGTTACATTCCACTCACAAGTCCATTCCCCTGCAATTTAGTCAAATCACAAAGTGACAGATGGCATGAGATTAACTGGTTTTTTGTGTGCAGAAGGAAATGACTGATACAACTTACCAACAAGGCTTAGAGGGCCATTGGATTTGGTAACAGAGCTGAGATCAGAGGCTCGTGTGTTATAGATGTAATCGATGTTCTGTTGTACATTAAAGGTTTTGAAGAAAGATGAGTAGATACTGTAGTAATGCACATCAATGACTACTCGGCTGAGACCACTTGCAAAAGGAAGCAACTCAGTCGAATCAGCATTCCCCAAACGAGTGGAGAGGATCACATAAGCACTTGAGGTGTATTTCCTTACGACATCATAGCCTAATTTGTAATAATTTTTCAGGGTCTCTAAACTCACACCTGGTGCAAGAGGCTCATTCAACAGCCCAATACCTGCAAGACTTGGACTATTGGCATATCTGCTCGGCAACAAGTAGATTATCAGAATTCAAGAGAGTATGTATATAAAGAAGTCTAGTAAAAGTAATAAAATTATTTTCTGATAAACCTTGACGCGAGGAAGTCTATGACAGCCACAGTGTCTGGTATGTAGCGATCTCCCCATTCCTGGAAGCCATCTCTTGTTCCGGTGTGAACATAGCTATTCTGTGCGCCTCGTGCTGCATGCAAGTCTATAATAACTTTCATTCCGTATTTCCTGCATTTTTATGCGGAAAAAAATCACTCGTGTAAGAGACTAGATGGTCGCATTGACTGTAGCGTAGGAAATTTCTTATTGGTACTTACTGTGCCCATATAAAAGCATTGTCTAAGGCTATCACGGAGCCCCCAACAAATGGTTTTGGTGGTACTGGAAAGTATCTTATCCACCACCCAACTGGAATCCTGACAGCATTCAGACCATTAGCTGACATGAAATTGAAATCCTTCTCAGTGATGTAAGTGTTCCAATGCTCCTGAAAAAGCTCAAAAATTGATATATATGAAAGTTTAGGCAATTTAGCTATAGTTATTAACCTGCTTCCTCATGAATGATATTGATCCTGTTTGTATTTTAATATAAGCTCTTTACCTGCATGACATGAGGGGCTATAAGTGGGCCATAACCGTTCGTGATTTGGTATTCACCTTGTAAGGTGGCGACAATTTGAAGTTGAAAGACAGATGGATTATCATCCTCCCAGCCTGAGTCTCCATAATCTGCGGTTACTAGTGTCTCTGATTGTGCCTAATTGCAATGAAGCAGAAGAAATGGTCACAATATGTACTAGCATTTCTTCTTCAAATTTAAATCACTGAATTTGATGGTTTGACTTGATACTATTAGACAATAATTGCTGGGCCTATCCGGCAAACTACCACTGAATGGTCAAAATTAAGCTTGAAAAATAACATAGATGAAACACCTGGAGAAAAAAACCATTGTATGCTTTGATCCGAACTCGAAAAGGATCATCACTTTTTCTTATGATCTCAAATGTCTCTGAATATCCAGCTGAACCTGAAACTGCCACTATTTTTTTTCCTTGGCCTTGATTCTCCAGTCCCACAAACTGCTTGGTAGACACTCGTAGATTGAAAGTAAATTCATTGATCCTCCACAACTGCATATGTAAAGAAAAGGAAAGTTGACAAATGAACAGTTGTTGAAAGATTACTACACATGTTTAATACTCTCTATTAAAAACCAAACCCTGAAGGTTTCCCAGCTAGAGGCACTGGATTCATTGGCTACAACAATGGTTCCACCGCCATTTTGTGCGCTGAGAAACCTCTGCAGCTTTGTGGACTTAAGTTGCACTTGAGTTCCATCCTACCAAGAACATACAATAACTCTTAAGAAGTCCAAAACAGAAAGTGAAGCATACAATATGTATCACAAAATGGTCTACGGATAATGTAGTTCGACAGTACCAAAAGATCTTTATTGGGTATATTTTGAAAGAGAACAGAAGATTCCATCCAGCCTTCTATAACAAGCCAATTTCCTAGATTCACAGCTTTAAGTGGCAAACTGATATTTGCATGAGAAAGAAAGGGAGCATATGAAAGAAGGTAGAAAGGCAAAAGAATAGTCATGCAACAGTGATAATAACCCATTTTAGCTCCTTGCTGAAGAAATTCAAATGTAATGAGTTGAGGCAAATATATACATACATATATATAGGACTGAACATGATGACACTATAATCAACTTTCACTCACGTAAGCTGAACGTATAGTACAAGAAATTAAGTCTACAAACATACCGTGTGAATCTTAACAAGTTTAATTACAAGCTAATAGTTGTTATACCAACAACGCTAGTACATTAATAAATATTTAATCACATGTCACAGAGCTAATTTCTGGCAAGCAGTAATTGGCGATCTTGAAAGCTTCAACATATCCTTTAGTTCTTCCCTGATGTTAAGTAAACATTTCCTAATTTTCTACACACAAAAATACACGAAAAGAGGTTAACCAATGTGTAGAATCCGTAGAGTCCTCTGCATAAGAGTGGTAAGTAAGTCTTAGGTTTTATAAGAAGAAGAAGTCTGACTCAATTATCCATGCAAGATAACAATTAGTATTATTGGTGAATTAAGTGTACTCGTCGAAGAGAAATTTTCTTGGCAATCCAGGAATGTTAAGTTTCTACAAAATATATAGATCCAAATCTTCCAAATAAACAAGTAGTCCAAGACTCAAAGAATTCTAAATTCTTACACTACTCCACCATGCACATGCACGTGATAACAAATTAATTAAAATCGGAAGTTCGTCAATCCTTTTCTAGTAGATATAAGTAATGGTTCATGCTAACAAATCCAAATAAGTAACCAAACAAATAACAAATGTAAGCACTAAATTATCATGACAAGAAACCATATTGTCCAAAAACTTAAGCTATCGGATAAGTCTTAAATCTATCATTTCATAAACGAAAACGAACTTTAAATAGTAGTAATAATTAAAAAAATCCTTATCAAAGGATTTCATTAATTTGAGTTATGTGAAAAGGCTAAAATGGGAATTTTAAAGAGTAATTGACTTTTACCAACTTTCGTGGGGAACACCAACGTGTGGCTCTACCGTACCCAAAGATCTTTGTTGGGTATGTCTTGAAAGCGAGAAGGTTTCATCCAGCATTTTGTGACAAGCCAATTTCCTAGATTTGCTGCTCTAAGTGGCAAATTGATTTGTGCATGGAAAAGGAACGGAACACACGAAAGAAGGTATAAAGCCAAAAGAACAGTCATGCATGTAACAGTGCATGGTAAGCAATTTTAGCGGGTGTTTGAGATTGCTATTCAAAATCTAAAGCTGATTCTTAGGGTTGTAAATTGTATTAGATTTCAGAAGTAGGAAATGTTAGCTTTTCCAAATCTTTTTCTTATTCTTTTTTTTTTTAAATCAATTTTGGATAGATTAAATACCAAATAGGTATCAATTATCGTTCTAAAATAATATAACAAAAAAAATCCTAAAACATTCATCAATAGCCAACTTTTGATGGGGTACATGGGGGACCTCACAAATCTGAATGGATATTAAATTGTACATTTGGTACGACAAATTGCGGTTTCAATCTTTACAATGTTTTCCAAAGATACATACAATGCCCACAAAAGTTTAGTAAATGGAGATCTTGTGGCAACAAAGAAACCCTTGTGGTAACAAAGGAAACCTTGTTTGTTACTTCATTCTATCATCCCTCTTTCATTCATATACCCTAAACACATATGCCATAAGTGAGTGGTATAAGAATCTGAATTTCCTGAAGATGATACTATAACAGAAACAGTATTGTGCTTCTCGAAGAAAGAGGCATCTTTTTATCCACGTTGCCTCAGTTCTATTATTAGTTTGATAATACCATGCTTTATGGTAGAGATATTATCTCTATGAAGGATGTTAAAGCATTTTTGAACTCACAGGAGGTTTGTTGAATATTGTCCCACATTAGTTAAAGATGTAAGTCTTACTTCCTTTATATGTCCAAGCAACCTTACATTTAAGATAATTAATTTTCTTGAGTTGAATTAGATTTTAATTTATAATTCATGGGTTTGCAAATGCGAACGATTTTGAAAATATCATATAGGCAGAGTTTCTTCTGCAAAAAGTCTGTGACATCCACAGTATGTTGTATGTTGGAATTGGAATCTTCCCATCCCTGGTCGCCATCTCTTGTTGCACTGTGGAAAAAGCATTTTGTGAGCCTTGGACTGCATGCAAATCGACAATTACTTTAATCCCATATTTCCGGCATTTATTTATTTGTTTATTTATTTTGCAAAGAAATAATCAGTCGTGTAAGCAACTAGATGGCTAATTGCAGATGGTTAAGGTTTGCCTTGGACTGTAACCTAGGACATTTCTTGTTGGTACCTACTCTGCCCATATAAAAGCAGTGTCTAAAGGATTCAGGGAGACCCAATAAAAGGCTTTGGTGTCTGATCGTATCTTACTCACCACCAAACTGGAATCCTGGCCGCATTTATACCACTACCTGACATGAAACCGAAATCCTCTTCAGTGATGCAAGTGTTCCAATGATCCTGAAAAAGTTAGCGCTTATCAGCATCAACCCAATAGTTGTTAACTTTGCTTGCTCATAAATGATGTTGATCCTGTTGGTTGGCTAATAAACTCGTACCTGCATGACTTGAGGGGCTCATATGGGCATAACCATTTGTGATTTGGTATTCACCTTTTAAGGGCTCCATGGCAATCGTAATATTCAAGACAGATGGATATTTATCCTCCCAGCCCGAGCCTTCATAATCTGCAGTTAGTACTGTCTCCCGTTCTGCCCAATTTGCAATGTAGAAGCTGAAATAGTCACAATTATGTAGTAGCATTTCTTCTTCAAATTGAAATCACTGGATTGGATGTATTAACTTTAATAATATTAAACAATCATTTCTGGGCCTCTGAAAGGACCAAGAGGCTACTTAGAACTTGAACCTCAAATATCAAGAACCATGCATGTTGTCCCCCAAGGCCAGCAACTAAGCCCACAAAGAAATAAAAGACTGATTGATAAAAAGTTAACGTGAAAATCAAACCTCCACCAAGTGATTTTGACCTAAAGACAGTAACATCCAACCTCTCTAGCTGGGAATAAATCTTAGCCCCATACCAAAAGTCTTCTATAAGATATTTATTTCTTTATTATTAAGTGTGGAGTTGTTGAATATAATGTCGAATTATTAAAACAAATCAATCGATAACATTTTACACACCACCTGTCTAGTAATATTAGATATTTGGATAAATGATTAAAATTCTGTTGAATTATTGAACGATATTAGATTCTTATCAAATAATGCATCAAATTATATTTTGGCATTTCGAAAAGTAAAGGTAATTTTAGTATTTTTGATATTGAATTTGATTAGGTAATAAAAAAAATTTAAGTGTAGTTATATAATTAAAACAGATTATAATTTTGTTAAAACAAAAACATTCATCATAGACTACTTATAGTTATTTGTTGATAAAGTACCACTGAATTTTAAAAGCTTGAAAAATAACAAAAATGTGTAAGAGAGAGCTATAATAATATAGATGAAATAACTCGAGAAAAAAACCTTTTTGCTTAATTTGATCCGAACTGGATAATGATCATCACTTTTTCTTATGTTCTCGAATGTCTCCGAGTCTCCTAGAGGTGAATTTGAAATAGCGACTATTTTGTTTCCTTGGCCTTGATTCCCCAATTGCAGAAACTGCTTGTTATGCACTCTTATATTGAAAGTTGACTCACTGATCCTCCACAAACTGCATAATGTATAGAAATGGAGTGTTGATCACAATTTCACAAAGGAAGCACTGGATACATTTTAAATATATATATTTATATGAGTGTATATATGAAAATTGAGAGAATTTCGAGCGGAGACAGAGGAACTGCACCACGACGTGAAATGGATTCACATTGCGGCATAGAAAATGGAAGGGATACAGGTCAGTCAAAATACGCTGTGGCATAGAGAAAAATTACACCGCGGCGTTGTAAGTCGAAAAGTCTGCACCACAGCGTAAATGAGAATTACGTAGCGACGCATTTAAGTCAGAGAGTTCGCGCTACGGCGTAAATGAAAATTATGCTGCGGCACTGTTAAGTCAGAAAATTTTCGCCGCGGTGTGGAATAAATGTACGCTACAACGTAGTTGAGCAGAAAGGTCATGCCACGATGTAGATGAAGTTGCGCCGCAACACCGTATTAGGATTTCAGACATTTTAAAGATTTCAAAATACTATTTGGGTCCCATTTTTCATCCACTATATAAACCCCAACCCTTCCCCATTTCTTTTAACACGAAAAAGCACGGGAAGAAGAGAGTGAAAGGAAGAAAATAAAGAAGAGAAGAGAAAAGAAGAAAGAGAGAGAAGAGAAAGAAAGAGAGAGGAAGGCCAGAGACTTTACGAATTGGTAATCTAAGGTAGGGAATCATTTTCTACTTATTTCTATTCTATTTATCGGTGTATCACATGAATGTGGGCTAGGGTTTGGTTGGTTTTAACCTATTTCTACTTGGGGGTTGTTAGATCGAAACTGTATAGGGATTTATTGAGAGATTTATTGCTCATTTGCACTAGGAAGGTAGAAATGTGAAGTTTTTACATGTGAAGTATTTTGGGTCACGTGAGTTTTCATGGGTTTGGCGTGGAATTTAACACGGATCATGGTTGTGGACGCTTATGTATGGATTTTAGATGCATAAATTTAAGTACGTACGTTTTAGTGGTTTTGGTATAAATTGGGCGTATTTGATATTTGGAGTTAAAAATGATTAGATGGTGTAGATGTGATACGAATGATGAAATTGTTGAGTGAAATGGTAATAGGAAGTATGGATGCGAAACTTGACATGTCAGAGGTAAGGAGATGGAATATTACTGTACATGGGCTTGTGTTAGGCCTTGAATTGGCCTGGCCGATTTGGGATCGAAGGAAAATATTCCCATTCTGAGTTCAGTGCTAGGCTTTTGATTGGCCTGACCGATCTGGGATCCAAAGAAAGTACTATTGAGATGTTATAATGTTAGGCCTTGGATTAGTCTTGCTAATCCGGGATCCAAGGAAAACACTAGAGAGGAGGATTTGTAAATAAAAGTGGGATCGGGTTGTGGACATGATATATGTATGTTGATTTGATTGTGTATTAGTTAAAATATTATAGATTTGAGTATGTTGTAAGATTTTCTACTAGGCTATGTTTGCTCATCCTTATTTCCTTCCACAGGTACCAGAGGTCAGCCTTCGGACCGGGACACTTCGGAGCTCACTTAGAGGATTTCCGAGGAGTAGATATATAATCTTGCATACATTCATGTGATCATTGGTTTGTAAAAGATATTTTGATATTATGTGTAATACATTTCATGTACAAATACCTGTATTAAAACTTTTATTTGATTTTGTCACATTCATTCATTAGTTCACCATCGGGATTTCTGTATAAGAGGTTACGGGGCGTGACACTTTAAATTCTTTAAAAATTCATAAATATTTTAATTTTTATTGTGATACTATAGCTAAACAGATACGAAGATGCTGAACAACAGGAAGAAATTACTTTACTTCCCTTTTGTTTAGCTCATTATTTATGGTGAAATGTAGAATAATATTGCAGATACTGCAAACTGAAAGGCTCTAGCAATAATGTGGCTACAGCTCTGTATCTGATTTGTCTTCACTGTCCATTTCAGGCTCATGTGAGCTTTATGTACTTGTTTTCTATCATCCATTTGAGGCTCCAGTGATTAATTGAACATTTATAAGCCCAATATGCCCATCCAAAAGTGGCACGACCATAGACATCGAGTTGAGCTTTGCAATATCTCTGGTAGTCCTGCATTGATGCTCCACTTACATCCCACTCACAAGTCCATTCCCCTGCAATTTTGTCATATCACAAAGTGACAGATGGCATGAGATTAACTGGTGCTTTTGTGCACAAGGACATGACTGATACAACTTACCAACAAAGCTTAGGGGGCCATTGGATTTGGTGACAGTGCTGAGATCAGAGGATCGTTTTTTGTAGATGTAATCGATGTACTGTTGTACATTCATGGTTTTAAAGATATCTGAGTAGAGATTGTAGTAATGCACATCAATGACTACTCGACTTAGTCCACTTGCAAAAGAGAGCAACTCAGTCGGATCAGCAGGCCCCACACGATTGCAAAGTATCACATAAGCACTTGAGGTGTATTTCCTTACGGCATCATAGCCTGCTTTGTAATAATTTTTCAGGGTTTCTAAATTCACACCTGGTGCAAGAGGCTCATTCATCAACTCAATAGCTGCAAGACTTGGATTATTGGCATATCTGCTTGGTAACAAGTAGATTATCGGAATTCAAGAGAGTAATTTGCAAGTAATTCTAGTAAAAGTAAAATATTATTTTCTGATAAACCTTGACGCAAGGAAGTCTATGACAGCCACAGTGTCTGGTATGTTGCGAGCTCCCCATTCCTGGAAGCCATCTCTTGTTCCACTGCTAGCCAAGCCGTTCTGTGAGCATTGTACTGCATGCAAATCTAAAATTACTTTCATTCCGTATTTCCTGCATTTATATGCGGAGAAAAAATCACTCGTTTAAGGGACTAGATGGTTGCAGATGGAAAGGTTTGCCTTGACTGTAGCGTAGGAAATTTCTTTTTTGGTACTTACTGTGCCCATGTAAAAGCATTGTCTAAGGCTTTCAAGGAGCCCCCAATAAAAGGTTTTGGTGGTGCTGGATAGTATCTTATCCACCACCCAACTGGAATCCTGACAGCATTCAGACCATTAGCTGACATGAAATTGAAATCCTTCTCGGTGATGTAAGTGTTCCAATGCTCCTGAAAAAGCTCAAAAAATTGATAAGTATGAAAGTTCAGGCAATTTGGCTATAGTTATTTACATGCTTGGTCATAAATGATATTGATCCTTTTTGCATTGTTATATAAGCTCTTTACCTGCATGACTTGAGGGGCTTTATGTGGACCATAACCGTTTGTGATTTGGTATTCACCTTGTATGATGTCAACAATCTTAAGTTGAAACACAGATGGATTATCATCCTCCCAGCCTGAGTCTCCGTAATCTGCTGTTACTAGTGTCTCTGATTGTGCCTAATTGCAATGCAGAAGAAGAAATATTCAGAATATGTACTAGCATTTCTTCTTCAAATTTAAATCACTGAATTGGATGTATTGACTTGATATTATTAAACAATGATTGCTGGGCCTATCTGGCAAACTACCACTGAATGGTCAAAAGCTTGAAAAATAACATAGATGAAATACCTGGAGAAAAAAACCGTTGTGTGCTTTGATCCGAACTCGATAAGGATCATCACTTTTTCTTATGATCTCAAATGTCTCTGAATATCCAGCTGAACGTGAAACTGCCACTATTTTTTTTCCTTGGCCTTGATTCTCTAGTCCCACAAACTGCTTGTTAGACACTCTTAGATTAAAAGTAAATTCATTGATCCTCCACAACTGCATAATGTAAAGAAAAGGAAAGTTGACAAATGAACAGTTGTTGAAAGATTAATACTCATGTTTAATACTCTCTATTAGAAACCAAACCCTGAAGGTTTCCCAGCTAGAGGCACTGGATTCATTGGCTACAACAATGGTTCCACCACCATTTTCTGCACTGAGAAACCTCTGCAGCTTTGTGGACTTAAGTTGCACTTGAGTTCCATCCTACAAAGAACATACAAATAACTCTAAGAAGTCCAACACAGAAAGTGAAGTATACAATATGTATCACAAAATGGTCCGTGGATAATGTAGCTGGACAGTACCAAAAGATCTCTATTGGGTATGTCTCGAAAGAGAGAAGGTTCCATCCAGCCTTCTGTGACAAGCCAATTTCCTAGATTCACAGCTTTAAGCGGCAAACTGATATGTGCATAAGAAAGAAAGGGAACAAATGAAAGAAGGTAGAAAGGCAAGAGAATAGTCATGCAACACCGGTAACCCATTTTAGCTTCTTGCTGAAGAAATTCAAATGTAATGAGTTGAGGCAAATATATATATATATATATATAGAGAGAGAGAGAGAGAGAGGACTGAACATGAAGACACTATAATCAACTTTTACTTACGCAAACTGGACGTATAGTACAAGAAATTAAGTCTACAAACATACCGTGCGAGTCTAAACAATTAAACAAGTTTAATTACAAGCTAATAGTTGTTATACCAACTATTAATCACATGTCACAGAGCTAATTTCTGTCAAGCAGTAATTGGCTATCTTGAAAGCTTCAACTTATCCTTTAATTTCGATCGTGATAATAAGTCAAACATTTCCTAATTTTCTGCATACAAACATACACGAAATAAGGTTAATCGATCTGTAGAATCCGTAGAGTCCTTTGCAAAAGAGTGGTTCGTAAGTCAGGTTTTATAAGAACAATGACTCAATTATCCATACAAGATAACAATTAGTATTATTGGTGAATTAAGTGTACTCGTCAAAGAGAAATCTTCTACAAAATATATGATCCAAATTTTCTAATGAAATAAGTAGTCCAAGACTTAAAACAATTCTAAATTCTTACACTACTTCACTATGCATGTGACAACAAATGCAAATGCAAATATATAACCAAGCAAATAACAAATATAAGTACGTTGCCATGTCAAGAAACCACATTATCCAAAAGCTTAAGCTATCGGATAAGTCTTAACAATAGTATTAAATCTATCTTTTTATAGATGAAAATGATGATTTTTGAAATTTCGTAGATATGATCTATAAATCACTTGGTTCTTCCTTATTTTCATTTTAAAAAAAAAAAAACCTTGATTTTTACTTATTCAATTTTAAAATCTGAACTTTAAATAATAATAGTATTTAAAAAATCCTTATCAAAGGATTTCATTAATTTGAGTTATGTGAAAAGGCTAAAAAGGGAATTTTAAAGAGTAATTAACTTTTTACGACTCTCGTGGGCAACATCAACATGTGGTTCTACCGTACCCAAAGATCTTTGTTGAGTATGTCTTAAAACCGAGTAAGGTTTCATCCAGCATTTTGTGACAAGCCAATGTCCTAGATTAAATGCTTTAAATGGCAAATTGATTTGTGCATGGAAAATGAAAGTAACACACGAAAGAAGGTGGTATAAAGCCAAAAGAACAGTCATGCAGTGCGTGGTAAGCCATTTTAGCGGGCGTTTGAGATTGCTATTGAAAATCTAAAGCTGATTCTTATCGTTGTAAATTGTATTAGATTTCAAAAGTAAGAAATGTTAGCTATCGTTTTTTTTTTTTAAATCAATTTTGGATAGATTAAATACCAATTAGGTATCAATATTTATCATTCTAAAATAATACAACCCAAGAATATTCTTAAACATTCATCAATAGCCAACTTTTGATAAGGTAGATGCAGGACCTCACAAATCTGATCAGATATTAAATTGTACATTCGGTACAATGAATTGTGGTACCAATCTTTACAATGTTTTGCAAAGATACATACTATGGATGTAAATCAACTTAGGGTCCGTTTGGTTTGAACTCCTCGGAAATGGAATCGGAATCGGAATAGGGTGGAATCGAAATCGGAATGACTATTTATTTCTCCTGTTTGGTTCAGTATGGAATCGGAATCCGATTCCTGTGAAAGTTGTTTGGATTA
>JANLJB010028888.1:0-12445 GCA_026212285.1 Bursera cuneata | reverse complement strand
TATACAACACCACTCCGTCCACGTGATGGTCTCACTAACACTAAGGCTGAAATCAGTCTGAACTCCAACTCAGGGAAAGCTTAGTCACAAGCTTCATCCCTTTCATATCTCAGTCCTCTACAAACCATCACTAATATTTGCTTTCGTAATTTAGTTAATTTCAATTAGTTTTAATTCCCGTTTCGCACTTTAGAAACTAGGATTTAGAGGTAATCTAATAATCATAATCCAGTCCTTGTGGATTCGACCCTTGCTTTCACTATATTACTCGATATATTTAGGGGATAAGTAAGGTTACTTTTGGGTGATCAATTTGGTCACGCCAGGTCACTAGTGGAGAAAATATGGAGGTATCATAGGAAAAAACAGCTGTCAGTCTCGAAACATATTTGTCATGTTCAATTCCTAGTGTCACATACAAAAGTTCCACCAACTGAGTATATCGAATATCTCTCGCAATTGTCATTCCCTTTACACGACCACCAATATAATCAAGTTTACCACTTGGATCGGTCTCCCAACGACCACCATAATGCACCATGACACATATTTCTTCCATCTCTCTCTGTTGCACCATCAAAGAAATATAACACACAGAGTCAGAGAAATAGTTCATTACAGACTTACCAAAAACCGTTGACTCTAAGGAACAAATAAAACTAAATTATAATCTAAATTCCACTTACTGACTATTGAACCGTCATTTGTTAACACAACCGATGGATCGACATACTCACCATTAATGCCTACTGGTAAATGAACCGTCATTTAAACCTACTGATCAGTGAACTGTCATTTAGACCTACGGGTGCGTGAATCGTCATTTAGACCTACGGGTACGTGAACCGTCATTTAGAGCCACGGTGAGTGAACCGTCATTGATACAAGTCGGCGACGAAGTGTCGGTACATGTTAAGAATAGACCGACATTCGTAAACGTCGGTTTTTAGAGTGTCGGTTCACGATGAGAGTCGACCGACAATTTAAAGTGTCAGTCTAACTCATTGTGAACTAACACTTTAAAATGTCGGTCCATGGACTCTGATCGAGAACCGACACTTTCGTCACCGACGTTTACAAATGTCGGTCCACTCTCCACGTGAACCATCCATCACTTCGTCGCATCTTCTCCGACAAAATGACGACATTCTGATGACGCAGTTCATCACGAAAATCCAGCTTTTTTCACCAAAACAAAGACACTGAACAACATTCTAACACCCCAACGACGCAAACAACCCACATGTGCACAACAAACAGAAAAGGGGCTAATTGCTTAAAAAAAATAATTACTCACTGTAGACGTTCACCGACAAGACGCAAAGATAACTGCGAGTTCACCGACGTGGTTCTGACCGGAAGATGCCTAGTTCGTCCGATGTGTGACTACCTTCGTCCGAGATCGTCAGCCGAGGTGAGAGGGAGAGATTTTTCCGAGAGGAGAGAGGAACGCGCGTTCGCGAACTTAGTGTGAGAGAGAGAGAGAGTGGTGAGGTCACTGTTTGCAAAAAAATTATAATTTACTTTTTAAAAAATAATGGGTGAAGTTACAGTAAAACGGGGGTACAAGGGGAGTGTTACTGTTTGGAGGCTAGGTGAATAAGAGAAACATTGAAAGTGGGTTATTTTTCAAAGACCCCCCTCCAATATGACCATTTTGGGTTATTTCCCGGTTAGAGATCGATAACTAAAACAAGTTAACCAATTGTACGTGGTCATGTTATCTAATTATTTTATGTTTGATTATTTTTTTAAACCACCCTTTAATGCTCATATAATATTTTGACGACTTTAAGAAAATACTAACATTTTTAACAGTTTAAATTTCTAATTAAATTAAATATCAAATATTAAATCTAGGTTCATTCAGCAAACATTTGATTAGACAATAAAATTAAAAAAAAAATTGTCTATTGCTCACAACATTCTTCAAAAATTAACTATTTTTTACTTTAAAAATTTAAATGTTATAATGTACTAGTATAAAGTGCTTCAATCCTTTTTGTCTCAACTCTTTTAAGAATCTACATTCAAAAAGATTGTAAAACAGCAGACCATAACGTCGCCTAAATTTTTTTAAAAGTTGTTAGTTCAAGAACTCTAACAAGTTTATTTATTTTTCAGATATTCAATTTTTACTTTTTCTGAATTTAAGAAAATATACAATTACATTTGTTTTCTAAACAAGTATTTTCAATAAAATTATTTAATTTAAAGAAATATTCAAAGTGAAGGCAACCCGAGAACCCTTTTCACAAAGGCCATAACCATCACTGTTTCAACAATCAACAACAACACATGTCCATACGTGCAATCCAATCCTCCATACATTATTTATTATGTACGGCACAAAAGATTTGTTACATTCCAAAATTATTAATAATAATGAAAGAATAACAACAAATCTAGGGTCTCAGTTCTATAACAGGAACATCATCATTAACAGACGTAATTACTAATTACAATCTTATCTATTAATCAGAAGTAAAAATATTTGAACCATCTTTGGGCACCAAATTCCTCTACATGCAAAATTCTCATGTACAGAAGCATTTAAAAGTAAAAATAATGAGTGTGCTCTACTCCTTTTAACGTTGACAATAAGGGAAGTGGGTGCTTATGTTATACCATACCCAAAATTTATAAACTATTGACATTCTTTGTTAATGACCAGTAACGAGTAATCACTTCATTTCATGTCTATTTTGCTGCGTCAAGTAATTAGACGGTATCCGACCACGAAACTGATAAATGCAACCATACAGACGAATAGAAGAGGAAATCCCACCTGAACTTTTTTCACGACTGTTTTGCTCCTCAATGTTTCCTGATGAAGAACATCCAATGCACAAAGTTATTAACAAAAGAATCTCTGAATATCATGTGCAAAGGAATTCTGCATTTGAATCAGATTCAAAAGAATTAAACCATGGACCCAGATTGAATGAAATAATATTTAGGGTGGAACTTTGAGGCATAGAGCTGTTACAAAACTCTCACATCACAAATTTTGATAATTTATCTTGGCCATCATATAGTAAGGGATAAAATACATTATAAGATGCCCTCGTAGAGTCTCACCTACTAGGCAGGAGTAGATGTGAAAGGCAAAAGGGTTAAACCATCAGTTAATGGTACAGTAGAGAGGAGCAGAATCAAAACCTCAATTATCAACCAGATATTTTAATAGTTTAGCAGAACATCATAATCATTTATAATCAACAATCCAAGCCCCAAAATTCCTTAAAATATCTAGTACTGGTGGCAAGCTCTAAAATTAATTATGAGAAGCATTACACAGAGCTCTATGCTGAAATCATGACTTTGGACATAGCACAATTGATACTCAGGATAAAGGCATAAACTTACTAGTTCTCCTTGTAAGATTTTTCTCTCTTGAATGCTTAACCTCCTCTCCTCCGTGAGCCTCGAAATTGTAACTTCAGCCTGCCAAGGAAGCCCACAGAACTTGGTTACCCTCTTATAGGAACATCAAGACAAACAACAGAATGTTTAATACCTAAAAGAGATCTTTGCATGAGAAAAGACTATCATCCAGGTGAAACTTTTAAAGGAATGAGCCCCCCCATTACAAATGACTTCAAAAAATGGAATATTCCTAAATGTAATTATCATTTTAAATCTAATCAAGAAAATGAAGACACTTCAGATGCCAGTAAAAATCTCCTATATCCATGCAACTTGACAGAAACAACAAAAGCCACACTCTACATACGACATTATCTCAGCATAAATGAAAAATTGGAGAAAAAAAAAATAACTAACCTCACTTAGCTTTGATTCAAGTTCACTGAGTTTAGACTTCATCTCCTCAACATCTTTAACTAACTTCAGTTCCTCCACAACCTTTGTTGCTTTAAACTCAACTTCCTTCATTAGCTTCAACTCTGTACCCTTTTTTGATTGAAACTCACTGTCAAAGAGCTCCTTTGTTAGATTCAATTCTCTATCTTTTTCCGACTTTAAGTCCTCATCATTTGGAACATCCTTTCTTGTATTCGATTCAACATTCCTTACTGACTTTAACTCATTATTTACATCCTTCCAAGGCTTCGACTCTGCATCTTTTGCTGGCTCCTCGCTGTTATCAACATCATTCCCAAGCTCCAACTCTGCATCCTTTGCTGGCCTTAACTCCTTGCTGTTAACAACATACTTCTGAGGCTTCAATTCTGCAACCTTTGCTGGCTTTAACTCCTCACCATCCATGATATCCTTCCTTGGTTTAAACTCTTCAGTCTTGGCTGGCTTTAATTCTACGCCATCTACCAGCTTGGATCCCTCCATATTCTTAGCAACCTAACACACAAGGAAAAAACCACAGTATGATATTGTGTATATGTATCTTCTATAAGTTGTACTTATGATAACAAATGACCTTAAGACAAAAAAAGTATGTGACAGGCATTACAGTTTGAACCATGGCCTCAAAGTTCTATTGTATCAAACTGGAAAAGGGGTTGGATAACAGAAAAAATGAGAACTTGTCAGTGCTTGGATTGTGCTTCAGGTTCACACAGTTTTTAGAGAAAGATAGAGAGAAACTATGTAAATCCCACAATCTCCAGAAGAAAGAGTTTTTTCTAACCCTGTGTGGTGGGGTGAGGATCTGAACTCTACTCAATACTGGATCTTTCAGTATTGAAGCTTCATAAGCTGGACCCTGCTTCAATGCCCCATTAATTGGTGATAACACGGGGGAATTAGGTGGGCTGATAAGGATCACCCTGAGCTTGTTCTCTTGAATGTACCTTCCACCATCTTTGGCAAACTGCCATAGAAAACAATGAGAAACCAAAAGAAAGAATCAAGGCCAACAAATATTACAAGCACTTACCATGCTGGCTGTTACGTGCTCATCAGTTGTCCCAACAGGCACAACTGTGCTTTGTATTAAGAACTTGTCTTTGCAAACCATATCAGGTGGAGCTACCCCTTGGGCTTGCATTGTAACTGTATTAACACCAAGGGCAAAGAGATTTTAAGAAATGATAATAATATAAGATAACGTGCATAATTCAGAATAAAAAGTTAAAATAACTAAAACACTAGCATCAGCAAAACATCATCCAAGAATATCACCATGCTTTCATTCCTAAGTTGCATCAGTATCCTCCAATCACTGATCTGGTGATTCAAGCACTATGTTAAATTAAGATCCAAAATTGTCAAGTTCAATTACCTAATGATCTTGGGTTAAATCAACAGTATTTTACAGGCTAAAGTATTTGTAACAGTACAATTACAGTCTTCTTACAAAGACGTAAATACTCAAAGGTAATTACTAGAAACTTATTCACAGATTCAAAAAGAGCACCTATCCAAAAGCACTTTATACAAACATTCATGCTCCCCAAACTTTATCTCAGCACATTCTCCTCAACTTCCCTTCCCTGACCCATTTTTTCCCTCTCAAAAGTGACTTCGCTGAAACAGAAGCGTTTGTTGTCCATCATATGATATTCAGATGACTTGCATCTATGAGGAATATCATATCTCGTCTTAGCAACATGACAACCAGGGTGAAACTAAATGATAACCACAGCCTCCCAAAAACCATTCCAGATCGACAGCCACTACTAATAGCTTTAAACTCTATATCAGTAAACATTCAAAACAAAAACTGAAACACATTCGCTTGAGCACATACATACATAGATACATACAGACAGAACAACGATGAGCCAACAAGAACATGCAAGGGGCATACCTGTAAAATCACAAGTAGATTTTGGCATAACAATGCCAACATTTGGTCGGACGCAATATTTCTTAGGGGAAGTAGTTTTAACCTGGAAAAAACAAGTGAAATCATGTCTAACGCTATTTGGCATTCTGTCTAATAAACAATAGCACTCTTGGAAACTGAAAAACAAGTAAATATTATTCAGATCAGACCTTGAAAGCAACAAAACTGTGCGTGTCATTGGTAAGCCTAACTGAGCAAGAGCTTTGCTTCTTCAATTCAACTACAAAAACAGCCAGAAGAATGAATCCATAATCAACAACATAACTAATGACTCCAATTGTTGATAAAGAATAATTAGCAGATCCAGATGAAAATCATATGCTAATGATAAGAATAGATGGACTTACATATGAATTTCATATCCTTGGGGTGAATTTCTAAAAGTTGTTTGTTCATGTTGTGTTCCAAAGCTACACCCCACTCCTTGTATGCTCAAATCTACTGCACCTGTATAATCAAACACCAACTCTACTGTTTAAACCCATTCAATATCAGATAGTTGGCTCTAACTCCAAACCGATTGGTAGTTGGCAGTTAAGTTCATATCTCCCGCAAGTCAACGTCAAACCAGAAGAAAATCTTCTTCTTCTGCTGCCTGAGAGGGAAACAATTAATTAATTAAACAGAGGAAGAAGTAGTTAGAAAAGGAAGACGACAACGTTTCGATCTGCATATTGGAAGAATGTTATAGTTTGAGAGAGAGAGAGAGAGAGAGCCAAGTTAAAAGCGAGTGAGTAGCAACAACTCAACTCAGTGTAAAATCTAATTGTTAGCGTCAGTTGCACCCGCCGTAATGGATCTAATTTTTACAAATAAATTATTTTATCAATTTTTCGTAAAATTTTATTTTTAATTATATTTTTTATGTAATAAACATGATCCATTAGTTGTTAAATTTTTAGATAATATTTACATTTTTTAAAAGATAATATCGAATGTAATTAGAAAAAGGGATCTGTAGAGTTTTTGAGATTTTATATAGCTGCACCTAAACGAAAATTTTCAAATAAAATTCTATCAAAAAAAAGTAATAGTTTAAAATTTTTTTTTTGTATAATAATAAATATATTATATAATTAATAGTTTAAAATTACTAAGTTAGGATTAATTACACTTAAACTCAAAAGTTTGGTGCTCATATTTTAACAACAACAACAACAATAATAATAATACTAGCATTCTTAAAATAATTGAAATATAAAAAAATTTAAGAATCAAAGTTTAGTTTAGTTGCAAAAACTTTTGGATCAATATGTTAGTTAACTCAAACTTTAAGAGTGTTGGTCAAAAGTGTATATAATAATTAGACTAGTAATTTCAACCATAAAAGAAAGTTGAATATTTTTTTGTTATAATCATAAATAGTCTCTCGGATCCCTAACACGTTTTTCTTTTTCATTATTCCTAGCAAATCTATTAGAAAGATTAGAAATCAACAAAAGAAAAGTTAAGTGGACCTAACCCATGTAATCATGATTATATTCACTATTCCCCTATTAAAATTGAAATTTGATTGATATCAAATTAGAATCATAGATATATATATATATATTTTTTTAATTTGGACTCCACAAGAATCCATGCATGTCTACTATTATTTAGTTTAATATCATATTTAAATTTAAAAATAAGAAATTCTCTTTTGTGTCTATAATATACAAAAATAAATAAATAAAAAACATTTAAGTTTATTTGTTGCTTCAACCCGTGAAATGAAAATATATACTTTTGGAGTTTTCTATTAATTTGAAAGCATAAATAAAAGAAAATGGTACAAAGCAATTAATGAAATATATATGATAATGTAGTAATTTAACAATCATAGAATCATCCTTCTCGTGAGCTCAATGAAGAAGAGAAAAGAGAAGAAGAAGAGCATTGATTTGGAAATTAAACAATCATGATTGATTGCTATTACAATGACTTGCTTTTAGGAGTTGAATGTCTATGAAAGTTAAAAGCATTTGGCCTTAGTTTTGATTTGGGTGTCCCACCAAGAGTCTGGAATCTGTATCAACCTTGGATCTCTTTTCCCTTTAGACAACCTTTATGTTGATCACATTATTATTCCTTGTTAGAAAAGTAATTTATGTAAAGGCGCTTTCAAGGAAGAAGCACTTTTTCATTTTGTGATTTGTCTTTTCATCCACTTGTTGTTAGTTAGTTGCTTATAGCTTTTTCCTACTCAAAATTGCAACAGGAGTTTGCCTCTCACAACCCACCCTCTAAGGCGAAATGTGGCCATCAGTGAACTAAGGCCAGCCACGTACAAAGCATGAAAATGAAATAAACCAACTTTTGAAGCTGAAAAGAGGTGTCCATCATCGGCCCATTATCCCTCTAAAATTGAGATCAGCCCAAGGAGCTTTGTGATTGAACATTTTCGTCAAATGTTTATGGCATAACATGTGTCTCAATTTATATTGTAAGAAAATCAATAAGGTCATTAATACTAACCAAACTCATACTCCAAGCCCCATTAATTAAAATTAGATTTTATTAGTCTCATCTTTCATAATTTCAAAAATCAAATTTGTAGTCAAACCCAGAAGCAGAAATCCAACAAAGTTACCTACTTTCCCTCGTCGATGAGGAGGACTGGGTTGTCATAGAAGCTAAGAAAAAATCTGCTTCGACAGTAAACTCAACAAAGAAGACCAAGTTAACCTCTCAGACTCAGATATTGGGGTTTTAAGGATTTGAGTTGAAGCGTTTAGAGTTTGTGTTTTACATGGTTGATAAGGGGGAGGGGAGGCAGGAGTGCAACAACAGTAGTAAGAGTGCTGCTTGTTTGTTCGCCGGCTTGGGGTTGGTGCGTCGCCGCCGGTCTGCCGCTCGCAACTTGCCTTGTGAAATGAGGGGATTGATTGATAATCGTAGAGTTTGAAGGAACGAAATGGTTTTCTATTTTTTATTTTAATTTTTACTTTTTAAGATTTAAAATTAAAAGAAAATAAATTTCAGTTGGCGTAAAATTGTCTTTCTGTTGTTTTTTACATTTTTTTTAAAATTTATTAACACATTCATTTACTTAATAAATCTCCTCTCTAAATTTAAAATATTTCATTTTCTTCATAACTCCATCCTAATATCAAATACAACCCTTATTTTAAAAATTCTTATTTCTCTTAAATAAATTTATCATTTTATCCCAATAATTTTTTTTAAAATAAAAAATTCTATGGTCTTCAATTGAATTTATTGTAGTTTATAAAACAAGAAAATTTATATATAAAAACAATCTCTACTTATAATTTTTTTTTTTTTTTGTATATTTATCCTATAAGTCATCTTTTATTTTATTCAAAGCTATAAATTTAACAAAATTTTAAAAATCATTATTTGTTACCAAAAAGATGATATGGTGTTATAATGTTGACTAATATTTATTTACTTTTTTCATAATTAAAAGTTCTTTTTTTTTTTAATGAAATTTTTGTTGAAGTGATTTAAAAAAAAAAAAAGGTTAGATGTTGATTTTGTGGTTTACAATAGTGTTGACAAAAAGAGTGGACGTAAAAAGTAAAAAATATTTAATTTAATTAGAGTTAAATATAGTTATTATAAATTTATTTAAAATAATTTGTAATAAAAATAAGTGTATTAATTAAAAAAAAAGTGTAGATAATCTCATCCGTAAATTATTATTATTTTTAGTTAATAAAAAATTGATAAGGTTAAGGTATTATTAAAAATGGTAAACACGAGTTTTACAAATTATTTAAAAGCATGAGGGTTGTTAGAAAATTGTCCTAATATATATATATTAAAATTTTTTTTCATTTTTTTTTTTGGGTCAGAAGGAAGACTAAGATTTGGGCTCGAAGTTCAATTCTAAGGAGTGGGTCAGGGGAGGATCATCCACCAAAACGAAGGCCCAGACCATCCAAAGCAGAAAACACGGAAGACGCTTCCTTGTTCACCCCTCTCCTCTATAAATGAATAAATATTTGATGCTTGAACACTCACTCAAGGGAAGACGCTTCCTTCTTCTCTTGCTCACTCACTCTCTGTAGAATACTCGAAATGGCGGCTACTGCAGGTGCTTCGATCTCCATGCAATCTCGCCTGGTACTTTATTTTTAAACTAGTTTTATTGGTTTCAAAGGCAACATCTAATGGGTTTGTTGCAGCATTAGTTGATTTCTTTATCTGGGTATTTGCATAATTCAAAAGTTTAATCTTTGCCACGGCAAGGAAATGAATCTAACTTACTTAACAAAGATAGTTGCATTCATCATTCATGTTGTTTTCATCAACTCACTACTACACTTGTAGTTTTGCTGTTTAATTGATATACAATCAAAGGTGATGCTAATTACCATAGCTTCTCTTCTCCTCACTTGGCGGGCTCATATTATTGAATTTGATGGTTTCAGCCACTGGCATATTAGTCATGAAAAACTTTAAACTTTTTATTATTATTATTGTTATTTTAATTTTTCTTTAAATTGTAGTGTAATTCTCTGCATCAATTTTTGTCTAAATTTCTCCTGTTGAACAATTGGTGGACAGACAAGGAGCAGGATCTCTGTTTCGAAGTTGGCATCACTTTCTAGTGAGGGAAGAAGCACCCTTTCCTTTAGGTTGCGCCCACTGCCTGCTCGTTTGCGAGTTTCCTGTGCCGTATGTGCTCTTTTGACAAATAAATCATTATTATTTATTTTTATTTACTTCTGGTTGCATGGATGTTGCAAAGTATTGCACAACAAATTAACTGCTAAGAAGTAGTATAGTTAATGGATCTTTTTGTTGATTTCACCATTTTCTTTTTAGCTCCATTCTAATTCTTCTTGTGGGAACATGAGGAAATGTCTGAAATTATATGTACTTTCCGTGTGCTATTCATTTTAAGAAATTTGGAGGGTATCTATGTAAATAATCTCAACTTGCTGCTGGCTTCTGTTGTCTTGTTGGATCGACTAATCACAGAGCACTTTGTATGAGGTCCCTTGCTCCTTGATGTTTATAAACCCTCTTTCTTTGTATTTGAATATCTATGACCCTCAATGTGCGTATGTGGCATTTCTGTTTCTTAAGATGAAACAACACATTGATGTGTATGTCATTGAACAGGCCAAACCAGAGACAGTGGAAAAGGTGTGCCAAATAGTAAAGAAACAGCTAGCACTCCCAGATGATTCTACAGTCGCTGGTGAATCAAAATTTTCTGATCTTGGAGCCGATTCTCTAGATACGGTACAAAACAAAAATCCATGAAGTTCTGCATGTTGACTTATGTTCTAATCTTGTTTCTAGATACAGGCTTCCCAAAATAGTTTTGTCCTTTGATATTCCCATTGTGTAGACTTCTGGTGTACTTTCGGGTATTTTTGTTACAACACTTTGCAATTTGATGTCTCTTTAGGTTGAGATTGTGATGGGGCTTGAGGAGGAATTCAATATCAGTGTGGAAGAGGATAGTGCCCAAAACATTGCAACCGTTCAGGATGCTGCAGAGCTTATTGAGAAGCTCATTGAGAAAAAAGATGCTTAGAAGAAAATAATGGATGCATTTGTCATATTCTCTGTACTGGTATCATTAACGAGGCTCTTGTAGGATGGTAGAGGTGTTTTTCAATGATATTGTGAACTTTGTTCTTATTTATTGAATCCAAAACCCAGGAGTTCTGTTATGATTTTAATTAAATGTTAAAGCTTTGCTTTTGCGTGTTGAGTCCCGAGTAATATCCGCAAAGCTAAGAAGTCAGGGATATGTCACTCTTCGGAGTTCGTTTCACAGACACTACAAAAAGGCCAGCCTTTGTTAATTCCCATAAGAGGGCAAGACTACAATGTTTTGCCTGTAAGACTTACAATTTAGGAGAATATATAATTTTGAACAAAAGCAGGAGAGGTTTCCACAGAATTGTCCCCGGAAACAGAAAGGCACTAATTAACGAAAACCAAATTCAAGGTTGACTATCAGACTGAGACTGGACTGGGAGACCATCACCAAGCCCGAATTCATCTAGCCAATTAAGGGCTGAGTTGCCTTCTTTCTTGTTTCAATTCTAACACTTCAACTTTTAACAGCAGACCGGAAACTGATGACCCCTTCCCCGGTCTTAAGGATCATAAAATAATGTACAAAAGTTGATTTGGTATATGGGCATAGCATGTTTTGTCAAAAACCAAGTCTCCGGAGATAGATATCTACATCATATCAACTCATTACATACAATTTACTTTAAATTATCTAATTATGGTTGTGATTAGAAGCAAGACTTTAGTACTTTGCACATTGAAATGCAAATTGCAATTATAAGGATGTCAAGGCCAGATTTCTGCTCGTCTGATTATTTACCAATTCCGATAACCGAATGCGCATTTGATGTTGACAAGTTATTTTGAACAGGTAAACGAGATGCACGCACATAAATCTAGCGAGTCCGATAGCAGACATGGGGAATGGATTGTGTAACAATAAATGTAATTTTCTTTCAATTTGATGTTATTTAACCACAAAGTTATCTCTACCCAGATGAATTGGGACCACTCTAAGCTCCCAAAAACATTTCATGATACCTTTATTAAATCATACAATCAGAACAATCTAATGCTGAGAAACCTGGATTCAATGCTGCATTTACAACTACAATAAAGTGTGGATCCTAGAGACATATTATATTATGAGATCTTTTATTGCCAAAGCAATATAAGTACACACAACAG